>OZ012735.1:822120398-822322898 GCA_963859935.3 Lathyrus sativus
CGCTAGAGTTTTGGGGGTCAGGGGTTGGTTATGCTTATGGTAGTTATCTCACATCCTAAACATTTGTAGCACTCTACAGGAACCTTTTGTGTATGTGTATGCTAATATATATAAGTGATTATTTTCTAAGGGCATGGTATCAAGGTTAAGGTAAAGACCTAAGGATAATTCTAAATTTTCTCGCGAACATATCGCATCTTATGCCTACGTATCCTTACTAGGATGGAATCAGAGCAACCGTAGTTCACCTCACTGAGTTTGAGGAATACTTGACTATACTCAAGACTCGAAGGGGAAAAAACATAACAATGTTTGTATAGAGTTTGAAAAAACTCTCTGAGTCTAAGTTTAACACTCAAGGGGGTTGACTTTGACAAAAGCCAATAGGGGAGTAAGTAATCATGACAATGATCCTTACATAGAGTTAAGAAACTCTATCTTAAAGTTATAATTGAAGGATACTCCTAACAAAGGGTAGGTCTTTATACTTAAAGCAAAGTATAGTAGATATAGGTTCTAACTTAACTAAGTTAAAGGACCTAATGACTTAAATAAGTCAAGGGGAGGGGTAATGAGCTATCTATGACAGTGAAGTCAATAGAGAGACTTTCCTTTGGAATAAGGGATAACAAGGAAACTGGATGAGAGCTAATAAGCTACACCACTTTGGGGAGATTTATCCAAGTCTAAACACACATATGCATTCATTCAAACATAATGAATATATAAAGAGCATGGTAAAAACCAAGTAAGATAAAGGGCAAGCCTATGACCATATCAAGCAAGGAACAACATGATTATAGCCAAGTACTTAACAATGAAAGAATCAAACCAAATTGTTACAGCCAAAGGTAAACATAGATGTAACAATATCCAAAAGGGGATGATGATAAGGTTCTTACAAGACCAAACATCACAAGCATAAGTGAATCATGCATAAGTCAAAACATTACTTATCATGGCAAAGTTCAACAATCAACATGCACAAATCATGACAACATTTAAGCATAGATATAAATCAAGTAGAGGTAACAACCAAAACATCTTTGAACAATGGACTGACAGGTGTGACAACAACATATGAATTATGGTGAATCATGTTAAATAAGAAGATAATATGGGCAAGCATGAAACATATGTAACAACAACATTTTCATTAATGGTATTCAAACAACAACTCATGCAAACAAGTTACAACTTGAATCAAACATGGTATATGAATCAATTAAAGGAAAGATATAATACATTTGATCATGTTCAAGATATATTGATGACAATCAATCATGGATAGGCAATAAAAGTAACAACAGTTCAAGCATGGATTCAAACTTCACAAAGGGAAAGATGAACAAGATTCATGGTAACTGTAGCGGGGAAATTTGTGAGTATAAGTTGTTGGTTTTAAGTGAAAAGATAAGTCGTCATTTCCAAGCGAATAGTTTCGCTTAAAGAGATGACTCATGTCTAGACTTATGGAAAAGTTTTTGAAAGAAAGTGCATAAGGCACAAAAGTCTTGGATGAGTTTGAATGTTTTTTTATGTCTTTTTGAAAAGAGTCAAAGTATGGTTAGCATTAATTGACATTTATTGAAGAAATTTTTTTTTGAAAAAAAGGCACTTGACAAAAGTCAAGGTTTTGTTGTGAAAGCGGTTTGAAGTTTGAAAGCAAGAAGGTTTTGAAAAAGGGAGAAGGTTTTGGAAATTGAAGGGGAGGAAATGAAGTGACTACCCTAGGAAGCAAACTAAAAGTTAGAGATAAGAAGGATCTAACCAACTTGTAGCACACTCCATAGCAAGCCAAAAGAATTCCATCCATATTGAGCATAAGCAAATGAACAAGTCAAATAAAGGAAAAGATCCATAATACTCCAAGCAAAGGGAAAAAGACCTAATTCTAAGTCCAAGGGTCCAAGAATAGTCCAAGAAGTCCATGGTCTAAGAATAGTCCAAGAGCATAGCCACAAAGTTAAGAGCACCAAGTCTTTTAGAGGTTTAATCCTTTATTAGTGTTTTGAACAAGGTATGGTCCAAATGGACAAAAGAAAAATGATGGAAGCATAAACATGTGTCCGACGAACAAAGGAAAAATAACGGAAGCATAAAGGATAATATGATATGAGATGATAAGCATAAAAATAAAAGAGAGATAGGGAGCAAGAAGGAAACATAAACAAAGTTAGTACAATGATATGGTTAGTGAGTTAGTGATTAGTCGTTAGAGCAAATGATCAATGATGGTTAACTCATGCACTTAAGCTAAAGTTGATGAAAACTTATTAGAGGATTGATAAGACCAAAGCCTCCTAGCAACAAGCTTCATAGGTGATGGACTTAAGACAAATAATCAACCATACTTGGACTTTCAAACATAGTTTTGAGCCACAAATGATCACTTTCCGATTACGGGACAATATAGCGCTATGTTAAGCAATCGTAATCGGGTTTATGTAGAAACCACGACTATCTGAGGCCGGTCAATAATAATGTTAGTTCTAATGCATGCTAGAGAAGTGATATGTAGATCACTCTCCGAAAGAAATACCGCACAAAAAGAAAAAAGGTAACGATCTCATCTTCATCAAGAACTTGAAAAAATTCAAACGATATTGAATATTTTCGTCGATCAAAAGAAAAAGAAGAAGATGAGAGGGAATGCCAAGTTGAATTATAAGTTCAAGATCATTCCATCTTGAAGTTCATCCACTCATCTTGGTGGATTAAAGTACTAAACATATCATTAACTCAAAGCACCTAAAATGAATTGAACAATTCACTTTAAAGATAGATTTGAATTAATGAATTTTTATCCAACTTCATCTACACCCTAAGTCCAATAAATTTAAAGAGAAATATGACCTTTAAAAGTGTATTTCATGGCCAAAACTAAAAGGGAATGAAAGAGGAAGAGGTGGGAACCAAAATAGACCCAAAATACAACCAAAAACTCAAAAATAACACTGAGTAATTGGTTACCCTATATAAGGTAACCGGTTACTTCGCTGACAGTGGCGAAAAACAGCTCAAAGATTAGTAAATTCTAGCTCAAAGATCCAGGTTGGTCTGGAAGTTTTTGATGTTGTGTTTTATATCATGGATATTCAGCCAACATATAGTTGTCTGTTGGGACGACCCTGGATCCATTCGGAAGGTGCTGTTACGTCAACTCTGCACCAAAAGTTAAAATATATGGTGGGTGTCAATGTTGTTACTGTTTATAGGGAAGAAGATATTATGATAAGTCATTTGTCTTCGTTTAAATATGTTGAAGTTGATGGTGAGATCCACGAGACATTATGTCAAGCTTTCAAGACTGTGCAGATTAAGGAGAAAACATCGGCTGTAGACGAAGTACCGGAGGTTGCCGTGTCATCTTTTAGAGAAGCACGGGCAGTGGTGAAATCCGGAGCATCTCAGGGTTGGGGCTAAGTTCTGAGTATCCCCAACAAACAAGATAAGTTCGGACTGGGATACAGCCCATCCTCCTCTTCACAGAGCGCGATGTGATACAAGGGCCCCATCCAATTCACCAGCAGTGGGGTGATCTTTGAGCAGATCAATGTTGTCTCCAACGAAGAAGGGGATAGAAATTGCGACATGGATTCATGGATTCGACCATGCATTCTGGGTCAGAGCCTAAGCAACTGGACTGTCAAGGAAGTCATCCAAGTGACTAAAGAAGAGTAATGATTTGTTTTCTTGATTATGTGTATCCCTATGTTCTACCCGGAGCATAGTGGTCTTTGTCTGCAGGGCCTAATCTTTTATGTTTGAATAATCGTTTTATCAATTAATCAAAGGGCGTTTTCTTGCATTCAAATATTGTGATCTCTGTTTTTCTTGTTTTATTTTTAACAAAAAAAATGGAAATGTGGTTTGTGCTTGTTTGCATATTATTTTAAGCATTAAATCATCATCATTGCAGGTTTCACATTGCAGATAACACCGCTCCAGAATCGTCTATGACTCGCTTTGACTTTGATAATTCGATCTTTCAAGCCTAAGAAGAGATTGAGGAAGATGAAGACCTACCTGAAGAGTTAGCCAGGCCACTGAAATAGGAAGAAAAAGTCATTCTACCTCATCAGAAGGAAATTGAGATCATCAACTTGGGTACTGAGGAAACCAGAAAGGAAGTCAGGATAGGGGTTGCCTTGCAAAGTGATGTCAAGCAAAGATTGGTTGAAATGCTCCGAGAGTATAAGGATAATTTTGCTTTGTCATATGAAGATATGTCTGGTCTTGATACAAATATCGTGGTTCATCCCTTGCCTCTCTGTGAAAAGTGTCCATCTGTCAAGCAGAAGCTCAGGAGAACTAGACCGGATATGGCAGTAAAAATCAAAGAAGAGGTCCAGAAACAATTGGATGCAGGATTTCTTGCCGTGACAAACTACCCTCCGTGGGTCGCTAACATCGTACCTGTGCCTAAGAAGGACGGTAAGGTAAGGATGTGTGTTGATTATAGAGACTTGAACAAGGCAAACCCGAAGGATGATTTTCCACTCCCCCACATTGATGTACTTGTTGATAAAACCGCGCAGTATTCAATGTTTTCCTTCATGGACGGTTTTTCCAGATATAATCAGATTAAAATGGCGCTGGAGGATATGGAGAAAATAAATTTTATCACACCGTGGGGGATTTTCTGTTATAAGGTAATGCCTTTTGGGTTGAAGAACACAGGGGCAACCTATCAGTGGGCAATGGTGACGCTCTTTCATGATATGATCCATCATGAGATCGAGGTTTATGTTGATGACATGATTGCGAAGTCACAGACTGGGGAGGAACATCTGGTGAACCTTTTGAAGCTGTTTGAGAGGTTAAGGAAATTCAAACTGAGGTTGAATCCAAATAAGTGCACTTTTGGTGTACGGTCAGGAAAGTTGCTGGGGTTCATTGTCAGTGAAAAAGGAATCGAGGTCGATCCTGCAAAAATAAAGGCAATTCAAGAAATGCCAACGCCGAAAACAGAGAAAGAGGTTCGTGGTTTCTTGGGTAGATTGAACTACGTTGCTAGGTTCATATCTCATCTCACAGCCACGTGTGAACCCATGTTCAAATTGCTAAAGAAAGATCAGGCGGTCGTCTGGAATGAAAATTGCCAAAGGGCATTTGAAAAAAATAAAAGAGTATTTGCAGGAACCTCCGATACTGATACCTCCAGTAGCTGGAAGACCATTGATAATGTATCTAACGGTTCTTGAGAACAGCATGGGTTGTGTTCTTGGTCAACATGACGAGACTGGGAGAAAAGAGCATGACATATACTACTTGAGTAAAAAGTTCACAGATTGTGAGTCCAGGTACTCAATGTTGGAAAAGACGTGTTGCACACTCACTTGGGCTGCCAAACACTTGAGACAGTACATGCTAAATCACACAACCATGTTGATTTTGAAGATGGATCCGATTAAGTACGTCTTTGAAAGGCAAGCACTTTCGAGAAGGATTTCCAGGTGGCAGATGGTCTTGACAAAATACGACATTCAGTACGTTTCCCAGAAGGCCATTAAGGGGAGTGTTCTGTTAGAGTATCTTGCAGAGCAACCGATTGACGACTATCAATCGATGAAGTTTGAACTTCCTGATGAGGATATAATGTTCTTGAAAATGAAAGACTATGATGAGCCACTACCTGATGAAGGTCCTGAGAAAAGTTCCCAAAGGCAAATGATTTTTGACGGTGCTCTTAACTCCTATGGCAGCAGAATTGGGGCAATTATTACCACTCCCCATGGTTCGCACATACCATTCACTGCCAGGTTGACATTTCCTTGCACCAACAATGAAGTTGATTATGAAGCATGTATCATAGGTATTGAAGAAGCGATTGATTTGAGAATCAAAAACCTTGATATCTATGGTGGTTTAGCTTTAGTTGTCAATCAAATTAAAGGAGAGTGGGAGACTCGGCAGCCCAATCCAATTCCTTATATGAACTACGTAAGGAGGTTGTTGCCTTTCTTTGACCGGGTGGAGTTTCATCACGTGCCAAGAGCGGAGAATTAGATGGCAGACACTTTGGCGACGTTGTACAAGGTGAACTACTGGAATGATGCTCCAAGAATAGTCATCTCGCGCCTTGATAGGCCGGCATTTGTATTTGCAATAGAGGAAGCTTCTGATGGAAAGCCATGGTATTACAATATCCAGAATTTTCTCAAGAACCAAGAGTATCCGCCAGGGGCATCGACCCGGGATAAGAAGACTTTGAGGAGGTTGTCCAGAAATTTCTATCTAAACCAAGATGGTGTACTCTACCGGAGGAATTTTGACTTGGTACTGTTGAGATGCGTGGACGAGAAAGAAGCAAGTCTTCTTAGGGAAGAGGTCCACGAAGGTGCCTTTGGCACGCACGCCGGCGGGCATGCCATGTCTCGAAAGCTGTTACGAGCAGGGTATTATTGGTTGACTATGGAGTCTGATTGCTTCAAGTATGCAAAGAAATGCCATAAATGCCAGATTTATGCTGATAAGATTCATGTGCCGCCGAGTCCTCTAAATGTCATGGCATCACCTTGGCCCTTTTCCATGTGGGGCATTGACATGATAGGCAAGATCGAGCCGACCGCATCCAATGGACATCGCTTCATCTTAGTGGCAATTGACTATTTCACTAAGTGGGTTGAAGCCGCTTCCTATGCGAATGTCACCAAACAAGTTGTAGCCCGGTTTATCAAGAAGGACATCATCTGTCGTTACGGAGTGCCTGAAAGAATCATTACTGATAATGGTTCGAACTTGAATAACAAGATGATAAAGGAACTATGCCAGAGTTTCAAGATTGAGCATCACAACTCTTCTCCCTATCGTCCGAAGATGAACAACGTTGTTGAGACGGCCAACAAGAATATAAAGAAGATAGTGCAGAAGATGGTTGTAACCTATAAGGATTGGCATGAGATGCTGCCCTTTGCTTTGCATGGATATCGTACTACGGTACGTACTTCAACTGGGGCAACTCCTTTCTCACTGGTGTATGGTATGGAAGCTGTCTTACCATTGGAAGTTGAGATTCCTTCTTTGAGAGTTCTGGTTGACGTCAAGCTTGATGAGGCAGAATGGGTGAGAAACAGATTGAATCAGCTCAGCCTGATGGATAAGAAGAGGTTAGCGTCCATTGCGCATGGTCGTTTATATCAGAGCAGGATGAAGAAAGCTTTTGATAAGAAGGTGCGTCCTTGGAGCTTTCAGGCAGGAGATGTTAGTGTTGAAGAGGATTCTCCCTCCACAGACAGATCACAGGGGCAAATGGACTCCCAACTATGAAGGTCCATATGTCGTGCGAAAGATTTTCTCTAGAGGAGCCTTGCTGTTATCAACCATGGATGGTGAAGATTTCACATCCCCTGTGAACGCAGACACAATTTAAAAATACTTTGCTTAAAGAGACCCGCTGGAAAGAAAAAGAATATCCAGGCAAAAATAGGGCATCCCGGCGAAACACAAAAATAATGGGTTCGGGATAAAAGTTAGGGATAAAAAGAAAAGATGTAAACCCGCAAAGTTGAAAACCTGAAAAGGCGACTTTGGCAAAAATGGGTATCCCGGTGAATTAAAAACCCGAAAGGGCGATTCAGGAAAACGTTAGGGATTTTGAAAAGCAAATGACTGGGGTCTGCGTATTGATCTTCAGAGTATAATGGATTGAGGGAGGACTTGAGGGCCGTTCATCCGAATCAATCTCTTCGGAAGACAAAGCATCGGAGAAGCATCGAAGTCATGCGAGTCATAGATGGATCGATACATGGTGTTTGGTTGTGCCATATTGCCGACATTTTGTATATTTCTGTGCATTTTTGTAATTTTTTTTGCGCAGCTTCCTCTTTTCAAGGGTTGCATCTGTTGTAAAATCTGCCTATTTACAGGCCATTTATCATTAAAGCATATACAATTCAGTAAACTGTTGTTCTTGCTTTGGCTTTAATGTTTTGTTTGCGGAAAAACGACCGATGTTTTGATAAAGCTTTGCATACATAAACTTGCAGGCTTTGCCAATAATCATTAAAACTTTGATTTATTTGAACAATGTCACGGATGATGACCGAGATAGTTTCCATTGTGCAGGATATCTTGTTGTTTGTTCATATGCAGGGTCGTTACCCTTGGGGCAAGTTTTTCAGAGGTGTATCCCCGGTAGGATCACCATCCCCACAGAAAGAAGGTGTGTAGTTGAGACTCATTCATCCCCAGTAGGCGGAATTTGTGCATCTAGTCTCAGCGGTCTGAATGCACCTTGTCCCTAGCAAGAGTCTGTTTCCACAGGAAAGGATATGCAAGTTAAGTATGCGGTTAAGCGTATACACTTATTCCCAGGAGTTTGTCTGTATGTACTTATTCCTCAGCAGTTCAAGTTTAATTTATTCGACAGAATAAAGTCATCCCATAGGGTCGAGATTGATATCCCCCATGCAGGTCAAGTGTGTGCCCATATCTCCAGCAGATTATAGGTATGCACTTACTCCCCAGAGAGTCAAAACTGGATTTCTTTCCACCAGGAAGATGTGGAAATTTTTCCCAAGCAGTGGAGCAAAGTCAGAATTTTGTTTCCCCATAGAGTCCAAATATGTTCGACTTTGTATCCCCTCAGAGTTTGATTGCTGACTCAATTCCCAAGCAGAGGTTGATGTTGTTTCCCTTATTGCTTATTCCCCAGCGAAGTCGGCATAGTATACCCTTCCTCAGCAGAGTAGGTTCTTCCCCGCAGGTTGGAATCGTTTCTGAGAAATTTTATTGGTGCATCCCTAGCAGTTGGGATGTGTTTTGATGTTGATTTCCCACTGAGTAATCCCCGACAGGGTGGATTTGGATCTCCATTGGAGTGGATTTGTCCCTAGATGTTTGCTTTATATCCTAGAAGGTTTCAGTGTTCTAGGGTTGCCTTCCCCGTTAGAGCGCAGGCTAATCTCAATGGTTGTTTGTGGTTCCTCTGCATGGTCGTTGATTTCCCCAGTAGGTTGGTTTTGATTCCAACGGTTGACTGTCTTTCCCCGGCCGCATCGTTTGTTCCCCAGAAGAGTGGTATTCTGGAAGGCCATCCAGGGTGTTTATCTTAGCAAGAGTTGATTTGATTCCCAGCCGAGTGGATTGTGTTCTCGTCAGAATAGTGTTATCCATGAAAGTTCTTTTTCAGGAGATCATTCAAGGCTTGTTTTTCCCAGCTTAAGTCCAATCGTACTTGGTATGTTTCATCTCTCCTCGGTGGAGTTGGCCTTGTTTCTTTAGCATTTATTTTGCTGATTTGGTTCTGTCTGCACTCAAGTTATTATGCCATCAAGTTAGAGGTATCAGATGAATATATTTTTGGTCAACTAAAAGTCGACTCACTTCCAAGGCACGTTTGACCTAGAATCGAGTTTCTCCTCAACTTGAAGTTAACATGAAAGGTTTTCCTCATGATCTTAGCTTTCCAAAACGTCCTAGAAGTCCTTGATATCATTTGTGGAACTCAAGTTATGTGCCTTACAAGGCAAGGGTATTTTGGGAAAGTTTGATTATAGGTCATTTGTTACATAGGTCATTTTCATGCACTTGTGTATTTCAAATGAACTTTCAACCAACATGAAAGTTGCTTCTAAAGACTTCATTTACATCTACAAACCCAAGGATCATGTGAATTATGATTCATTATGGACAGGTGGTGAGATTTTCATGTGAAAATTGAATTTTGAAGTATACTTTGAATTCAATACATTATAGGTCATGGTTATGTCTTATTTTGGTGCAATTCACTTCAAAATACACTCATGAGCAAATTGCACAATTTGGTTTTGGTTCAAGTAAGCTCAAACACGTGAAATTCCACATTCCTTCACAAAGAAGTTTCCATTCAAAACATGCTAATTGGGTCAAATCAAAGGCCCAAACCATTTCTCATGTCAAATTAAGTCCACGTGCTGCAGATTATAGTGGTTTTCATGTGTGTATGCAAGCAATTCATGCGTGCATGAAGAGCTTTCCATTTTTGGGCATTTTTCAAATTCATCAATTTAAGGCTTCATGGGCCTCAAAAAATGATTGCATATCCATTGTATATAAGTTCGAAACACGCCTTGAGAGCTCAGAAGTTAATTTTAGAGTTGGAGAGAGCATTTTCAGTTTTGAAATTCTCAAAGAAAAATGAAAATAGAATTCATCTGTTCTTCACAAATCAAAGCAATTTGAAGCGCAATTCATCTTCCTTGAAGTATTTGGAGTGGATCTGGATCATTTGAAGCAAGCTTACACGCCTGAGAAGCACCAACGGAGTGTGTCCGTTTAGTAAGTTTCCAATCAACTTTTCTCTCATTCTAGGCCATGATCTAGGTTCATATTGGTTGCATCTGAACCCCTACCTCGTGTAGGCCATGTTTGATCCATTATTGTTCATGTTTGATGAAGTTTGCAGTGGTGCATCTCAAACTTGTTGTCTTCGATTCTCTTAATTTATGAAGGCTTGGAATGATTGGATCTTGGATTCATGACCTATGTGAGTCCAACTTTAATTTGGTACCAAATTTGTGGATTTTGGTTGAGGTTTGATGACCTGAACTCCGGCCACCTCGTCGAAGAAGATGGCCGGAGCTAGGGCTCCGACTTCTGGTTCATTTGACCTCAGATCTGAGTTGGCACTAGTTTGAATGTTTGACTATTTATGTGTTAGCTTTTCATTGGCTTGAACTTGCGTATTTGGCAGTTTGACTCCGCCTGGATTAAATGAAACAATGCATTTCATTTAATCAGAGGTGTCTTGTGGATTGGGCCTCTTTTGCTGTTGGCATCTCCTATATTTTGAGCCCATAGCGCGCTGAACTACTTTGCTTTGTTTTCAGAATTACTTTCACACCTCCCTTGGTTTTGGCATTTTATTTTCTTTATTTTATTTTTTGTTTTGCTTTTTAATTATTAAAAATGCTTCCAAATATCATAAAATTCAACAAAAAAAATTCAAACAATTTTAAGTCTGAATTAATTTTTCATAATTTTTAATTTTGATTTTCTTTTATTTTTCAATTTAATTTGAATTTTGTGATTGGAAGTGTTTTTAATATATTCTTCTTTGATCATGCTTGATTTGTGGACCATTTGCAATCACTAATGAGTGAGGTTTCTTCTCCATTTTGATGATGGATTGAGGTACCTTTGAGGCTGATTTTGGTCCATGTTTGATTAATTTTTGTTTGACTTTGTGTTGCTTTTGTTTGACCCTCGATAACAATTCCATATGGTGGAGCACCCTAGTTGATCAAATCATTTGGTGATGCCTTGAATGGAATTTGGTTTGGATGTTTTGGCCTCTGGTTTCCAACTTGTTTAAGAGATTTGTGTTTTTTATTTGAGATTTATTGAACACTTCTCCTATTTTTGGCGAACCTTGTAAGTCAAGTCACCCTAGTTGAGGTTCATACAAACTAGTTGACCTAGTTCCTTTGGGAGATGACCTTTGTGGATCCCATTTGCATCCTATGCTTCTTGATTCACATTCTTGACATGTTTAGGATGTTGGTTTCAATTTTATAGGTCACACACTTGTTTGGTTTGTGTTACAAGTCACTTTAAAGTTGGGCTTTCCATTCATGTTTGAATGTTGAAAGTGGTTTGAACATTGGTTCTTTCCCCTGCCCTAGCTTGTAACTTGCTTATGCTTGGTTTCCATTCTTGTTTGAGAGCTTTTTTATTATGTTCTCACTTATGTCCTTTGGATTTTAATCCTATTCAAGATGATTTGGTACTCCTTGTTTGTGCTTTGAGTTTACCTTGAATAGTGAATCACTTTGAGAACTTGTTTGTGCTTTCCTTTTGCATGATCAATGTGATGCTTTTGGTTGAGATACTTCTCATGTTGCTTGCTTCCCAAGCCTATTCTCCCATCTTCATCTTGATCATTGCTTCTTCTTTGAGCTTTGGTGTTTACCTTTTGAGTTTTGTGGTTGATGCATGAATGGTTGTAGGAGTTGTAACTTCTCCCATTTCATCTCACTTTCTCTTTGTTTTGTTTAAGTCATTTTTGTTCTTCTCTTTTGTTTGCTTTGAACCTATTGCATCTTGCATATCATGTTTTCATATTTTCTTGACTTAATTAAGCCATCTTCATCTCTTTCTTTCATCTCACTTGTGATTGACTTTATCTTGTGTTTACTTGGTTTTCTTTGCCATGATCCCTTAGGATTCCTAGTCCCATTTGTTTAAGGTGCGAGTAGGAGAGACATTAAGTGTTCAATCCAAGCATGATAACATTAGGGTAGACCTTTCCCCTTTAAATCTTAATCTTAGGAGCACATTCCATGATAACATTAGGGTTGAGTTAGTTTCCCCTTAGTTGTGTCTTCTCTCTTCTCATCTCAAAAATTCTTCAAAACATGTAATAAAGGATAATGAGTGTTGTACACTACGAGCCTTAAGCATTTGGGAAATAATGATTGGGGGACCTCCTCTCAATTGTCTAGAGTGTTTAGCATATGCCCTTTGGGCGATATGCGACGCATTCGCTCTCAAGTCATAGTCTTTAGTGCAACATGAATTACAAACACAAGTCAATTCACTTCTTCTTTATAAAATACTCAAAAACAAATATTAAACCTTTTTTATCCTTCGGGATTGTTTGGAAAATCATTTTCATAAAAAGAGTGTTGTTAACTCTTGGTTCTACCGCAAACAGGTAATGCCTAAGTCTCCAATGGTCGAGTAACAATACATCTAACTGCCAGAACTAAGGTTTAACCCTACTCGGGTAAAACACTTGAACCAATCTGTGGTCGTGTCAGCCCGAACTACGTTTGCTCTGATTTCTCGTACCAGACGAGGATACGTAGGCACAAGACGATGATGTCTTGGCGAGCAACCTTCCCCACCTTTCACCCCTAGTTTTCCGAACTACGTTGACTTTGACTTTCCCATTGCACGAGGGAGTACGTAGGCATAGAGCGGCGATGCTCTATCGACTCTCTTTTCTTTTCTTTCGTCCCTATGGCCAACCCTATAGTTTAACACCTTTTAGATAGATAACAAGCGTGGATGTCGTCGAGTACGACGGACGTGAGGGGTGCTCATACCTTCCCCTTGCGTAATCGACTCCCGAACCCGAGATTTGGTTGCGATGACCTGTCTTTTCCCTTTTCCGTAGGTTTTCTCTGATATTTTCCTTTCCCTCTCTTTGGGATAAATAACGAACGGTGGCGACTCTTTTGTCTTCCGCCGACTCCTTTTTCTCAGTAGCGACAATGAGCCACCTACCTATGTGTTTCATCATCATCAATAGTCTGCAAATAGTTGACATAAAGTGAAGGAAAGAGTGCAGCTGATATAGTAGCTGAGTTGTGACAGAATTTGCAAAATGTTTCTCTCTCCTTGCCACTTGCATCCACTTGCAAGAATAAACAATTCAATATAATCCAAATCTGGTTCTTGATCGTGGCAGTGCATTATAATCTCATCAATCAAGTCCCTAAGCATCAAAGAATGAGTTATGCAAGTTATTAGAAGAGGTTTGAGTGGTTTATGCATCAAAATGCAAGTGCTGAACTTGGTTTTGTGACATGAAAACCCCCCAACTTGTCCTCTTTGATTCTCCCTAACCACAAAGGTTGATAAAATGCTCTTGTACTTTTTAAAAAGCCCCAAATATGATCAATAACATTCATGTATGGCCAAAGTTCAAATTCCAAAGGTGACCATGTCAAAAATCCTCATGAAGTTTGTTGCAAAAGTTGACTTACAAGCCAAGAAATAAGAAAATTTTCTAAGTGTGGAAATCCTTCACAACTTCATGAGCCCATAACTCCAAGCCTATGCATTTTTGGACCTCAACCCTCTAGGACACTTTTATAGGACTCCTAAAGAGATTTCCAACCATCTTTGGACCACTCAAATTGGATGTGTGGTTTGAAAGTTATGACCATTCCAAATTAGCTTATAATTAGAGTTTTTCATGAACCCTAATTTCTTGATTCACAAGTTATCCATTAGTTCTTGATTAAATCTTCACCAAACTCACTAGTTAGGCATAAAATGATGTTGGAAACTTTGATTGCTTCAATTTGGGGTCAAAACCCTAAAAGTCAAAGAGTTGACTTTTCAGATAGACGAACCAAACAGTTGAAATCTTCATGATCGATCCTCAGTGTTCTGAGGTTTTTGAACCTTTCATACTTCTTGATGGGACTTCAATATGTGATAGAAACATCACGGACCATGGTTCAAGCTTTGGAAACCCATTCAGACCAAAAGTCAAACTACAATTGACCTTTCTAACTAGAAACCCTAATCAGGGTTTTGCACAACACTGTTTCAATTCTTTTGGTGACAACCTCAAATATCACTTGTTCTTGGAAAGATATCAACCTCTTGATGATGTGAAGACTTGATATGTAGAAGATCAATACAAAACCTCGACTGATCAGTTTACAAGATTCTCGATTTTCACAGTGTGAAACTCTGATTCATCTGCATCTTGACAAAGATTAACTTGGAAAAGGTTACGGTTAGATAACATATGCTTAATGTACCTAGAATGATAATGGAATCTTGGGGTCAAAATTTGGGGTATCACAAACATGAAAGTTGAATATCATTGTTCAAACTTTTTATCCATTAATATAACTCTTTCATTGGATCAAAACTCTTCAAGTTATATAGCATCAAAGTTGAGGTTTTAATGAGGTCATAGGTTCATGACTTAGAATTTTTCTAAGTCACTTGGGACAGATTTTGAGGCATGACTTTGAATCCAATTTTCATGATCATCCAAGGGTTTTTTCAAGTTGCCATTAACATGAAAATTGTTCATTATAGTCAACTTTGCATTTAACACAAGAACTCATGATTTACATCAAAAGTCACCAAGTTATGATCAAAGAAAGTGTGTTGTATGAATTTGATTTCAACGGCATGACATGTTATGTTTCTTGGACACAATGTTGATTTGGTCTTGCAGCATGATTCATTCCATTTTACACGCATCATCTCACTCATTTTTGTGTCACAAACCTTACTACAAAGGAACTAACAAGCCTTGTACTACATGTACTCATTTTTGAACTTTATTTCCAAAAGAAGAAAAAGACATACTGTGCATAAAACTTGTTCACCACTCTTTCTCTCCACTCCCTTCATTCTGAGCCTCGTGCTACACACCAAAACAAACAACTATGCCACCACCAACCATGAGCAATCTGTGTCATTCATCATATACTTCATTTTTCCAATTTTTTGCCAAACCACCAAACAAGTTTTTAACCACTGTGAATTTTCTTTTTACCACCACAATAGGCAGACACCATTCTTCAACAACCAAACATTGAAACTCTCTCTCTCTCTCTCTCTCTATCTCTCTCTCTCTCTCTCTCATTTCAAACTTTTCTTTTCGAATTTGAGTTTTTAAAGTTTCTTCTCCTACTTTCTTGCCCTTATCCTCCTCCTTAGAGCTTAGAGAGTCAGAGGAAAGTGTTCATTTATAGCTTAGAGCAAGTTGGAAGGCTACCCGAGATCATCATTTGGTAAGATTTCTTCAACCTTTTCCTATCCTGTCTTACATGTTTTTTGCTTGTTGTTGATGGATTTGATGAGGTATGATATGGTAGATTGTGTTTTGTGTTTTTTTGTTTTGATTCAAGTGACTTTCTGTTTTAGTATCAAATCTTCATATTGACTTTTCATGGTGCTAAAGTTATTATTAATGAAAAATAAGCACAAATTTGAACTCTCCATGATATTTCCTTTGAAATGATGTGTGGTTTGATCATTTTCATGATGTCTGATCTACAACTCTGGCGTGTGTAGCCGGAGATGACGATCAGAGATAGGGCTCCGGCGTCTGATATGTTCAGATGATGTGGCCTGGATGACTTTTGACCACGTTGAATTGGTGTGCATGTGTCGCATGCGTGTGCGTTTTTATTTGACATGGAGAACATGTCAATTAGTGAAACGATGTGTTTCACTAATTGTTGAACCAAATGGACTTGGGCTTATCTGCTTCTGCTTTTCACACCTCACCTTTTATGGCCTATTTTCTTTTGAAATTTTTTTCTTTGTGTTTCAGTTTTACTTTCTCACCCCTTTCCTTGTCATTTCTCTTTCATTTTATTTTTATTTCACTTTCATTTTTATTTTTTAATACTTCCAACCATTTTAAAAATCCACAAAAAAAATTACTTATGATCCTTTACATGTTATTTTATTTTTCATGATTTATATTCTTATTTATATTTTCATTTTATTTTATTATTTTATTTTGATTTATTTTCATAAGGTGTTTATTTGACCTAGTTTTGAAATTTGAACTTGTTTCATGACCTTCCTTTGTGACTTTTAATCCTAACTTTTTACCATGTTTTGGAACATATTTGGTGATTGTTTGAATGCTGTTTTTTTGCCTTGATGTTTCCATTTTGATTGATTTTTAATTGATTGTGTTTAGCCCTCGAAATATGTTTGACTAGTTGTATACTTGAGTTTGTTTGATGCAATTGATGATGTTTTCATGAAATCCATTTTGTGATCCTTTGCACATTGTTTCTTAATACACATGACTTGAGTTTGAATTCCTACTTGGATTTTATTTGGTCTTGTTTCTATTTTTGGAGGGTGCATCAAGTTGTTGTTATTTTGACTATGATTTTGTGTATATCTTGACCTAGTCTCTTGAGTTTGTTTCCTGGATGATTCAATGTATGTTTGATGATTCATATATGCTTTAGTTGACATGTATAAGATCCTGGTTTTCATGTATAGAGGTTCATTTCATGACCACTTTATCTCATTTGCTTCACATGATCACTTATGTCTCTTAGGAGTTAACTTGAGAGATGTTTGCTTGACTTTTGTGCTTCAACTTGAGTTTGTCTCTTCTTTAGTTTGATTGTTGATTTGAATTTGAACATGATGCATATCATTTGAGCTTGTTTCTAACCTTGATGAGTTGATACTTGATCATTTTTGTTCTTGTTGAATATCTCCTTTCTTTGAGAATGACTTTGGTGTAAGAACTTGTTCTTGATGCATGTTTTGAATTCAAACCTTGATGTTTCCTTTGTGTGTTCATGAGTGAACCTTTGACTTGATATTCATGTTGATGTTGCTTCCTACACTTGATTTCATGCCATAATCTCATGTCAATTCCTTTAAGGTTATGTCTTGTATGCTTGATTTGTATGACAATTGTTTTGTTTGTGAATGTGGTGCATGACTTAGTTCTTTGTGCTCTTTCTTTAACATTGACATGAATGGGATATGATGTAATGTTGCTACTGCCCTACCATTTTCCTCATCTCATTTTACTTCATTTCACTTTGCTTCGTGATTGATAGTGCTTCTTGTAAGACGTTTAGGTCATTAGAATGTGTGTGGGCACTTTGTTTTGCCATTGGATATTGATTTCAAATCTTTTGATATGGTTTAACATGTGAATGATTCCTTGTTGTTTTGATATGATGGGGGTGTTCACCTTATGTGTTCAATATGTGTGTTTGTTTGATGCCTCTTGTCTTTGAACTTCCATGATTGTTCATCTTGTTTGCATCTTCTTCATTCTTCTTCTTTCTTCTTCATCTCTTTTCTCTATTTTAAACTTGTTTAAGTTTCAATTTTGTTTTCATTTGTGATTAAATTGGATGGTGTTTACTTGTGTTTGTTCACATGATCCCTTAGGATTCCTAGTTCCACTTAATTTCTAATTAATTTGGGAGTAGGAGAGACATTAGGCTTTCAATCCTTTTCATGGCAACAATTAGAATAGTCCCTCTTTGACCTCAACTTTAGGTCCATTATTTGTATGATAACATTAGGTAGACTTCCCTTTTATCCTAACCTTAGGACAATTTTGTATGATAACATTAGGGTTTCAGTTTCCCTTAGTTGTTTTCTTTTCACCCTTTGAGTCTTCTCTTCTCATCTCAAAACAATTCTAAGACACTTAATAAAGACGGTGAACATTGTGCGCCACGAGCCTTAAGCATGTGGAAAATGATGACTGAGAGGTTTCTCCTTACTTGTCTTGAGTGTTTAGCGTACGTCCCGTCTGGGGGTGATATGCGACACATTCATTCCTATATCATAGTCTTTAGTGCAACGTGAATCTCAAACAAATTCAATTCACTTCTCTAAAACTCTTAAACAAAATTCAAACCTTTTTATCCTTCAGGATTGTCTTTCAAAGTCATTTTCAGAAAAAGAGTACGTTACTTTTCTATTCTATCGCAAACAGGCATCGACCAGAACTGTTGGAACAGGAACTTAATGTCACTCATAAAAAACACTTAACCAGCCTGTGGTTTAGTTGCGTGAACTACGTTTGCTCTGATTTCTCATACCAGATGAGAATACATAGGCACAAGACGGCGAAATCTTGACGAGCACCATTTTCCTCTTTTCGTAGTTTCTCGAACTATGTTTGCTCTGATTTCTCATATCATATGAGGATACGTAGGTACAAGACAAAGATGTCTTGGTGAGCAACCTTCCCCCTTTCACCCGTAGTTTTCTGAACTACATTGACTCTAACTTTCCCATTGCACGAGGGAATACGTAGGCATAGGGTGGCAATGTCCTATTGAGTCTCATTTTTCCCTTTTCTTTTCCTGTTTCTGCTTCCGTTTAGCAGTGTCTTTTAGATAACTCACCCTTTGATTAGACAACAAGCATGGATCCGGTTGAATGCAACGAACGTGAGGGGGTGCTCATACCTTCCCCTTGCGTAACCGACTCCCGAACCCAAGATTTGGTTGTGATGACCTTGTCTTCTTCTTTGTTTTAGGTTTTCTTTGATCATTTCCTTCCCCTCCTTTGGGATAAATAACGTTTGGTGGCGACTCTTCGATTTGTTTCTGCCGGTTGTTTTTCGTAGTTGCGACACATATAGAGCGTATTTTGGGGTCATTTTGGAGATTTTGGAGATTGATTATGTTACTTTTAAAATGTCTTTCTTTAAGTGAAAGTGGATGGACAGTGACACTGGTGTAAAAAATGATGAATTAGGATTCACACGGGTTGATCTTTGAAAGACACCTTATATGAACGAACCATTCATCATTGCATTCTAAGGAAAACAAGTTTTTTATGTCACTAATCCTTCTAACATTGGATGAATAATTATTCTACAAGAAAAAATATTAATGATAGTGATGAAAATCAAGGTTTAAATTTTTAGACCCCTTCTTTCGCAGCACATGTACGTCTCTCATTTGAAGAAAATGGTTAAGATGATGTGCATGTTATCTATCATGATCATCAAAAAGGGATATGAGAAAACTAGTAAGTAAATGTTTTAAATCACTTAGTAATATATATTTATTCATTTTAACTTTTTAATATTTTTACTAATATATATTTCTTCTCAACGTGTAGAGATATCGAAGGATACCATATGTTGCATGGTTTAAGAGACAAAACTCGGAAAATTAAAACCCCTGAAGTAAGTGTTATATGATGCATGTTGTTGATATTGAAGTAAGAATGTTGTTGTTGTTCTTGAAGATTGAATTTTGAATGTTGTTATTGTTGAGATCAATGGTTTAAGGATTTGATGTTGTTGTTGTTGATTATCCTAATTAATTTTAAATGTTATTCAAATTATAGGTGATTAATGATCGGTTACAAATCGCAGAAGATAACTTTTTGATGACCTACAAGAATTTTCATTTTGACTATTGTTTTTGTTGGTTAATCATTCGTTTTAGTTTTGTTGTAAAATTATAAGGTGTGTGTCACTTTACCTTTGCAATTAGGATAAACAATGAATATTTTTGATATAATGTTTCTGTTTGAGAAATGAGTAAAAGGTACGGTGTTTATATTTCAGAAATGGACAAAAAAGGTTAAGTAATACAAGTTAAAACGAAAAATATAGAAAAATAAAAAAAAAAAAAATAATGTTTTCACTCAGTTAATATTACAAATTGAGGTAATAATATTGCTCCATAACCTCGGTTTTATTTAAAATCAAGAAAAATGTGGGATGTGCCATCCAGTTCTAAAAAGAATAAAAATGCAGTTGCCGGAGATTGAACTCATGGCCATTAAGTTTTTCTCTTTGGTGGAGTCTCGCTCTAGAGATAAAATGACGCACATTTATTGATGTCATTTGTTACCTCGCATAAGAAGCCGAGGTTAACCACCATTTCTAATCGAGGTAAAAGATGTTTTTTGTAGTAGTGAGTTAAAAATATTAAAATAATAGAAAAAAAAATAAAAGATTGATTGGTTTTGATGTCGTAGATCTACAGTGCTTCACGTCCAATGATAATGTACAATGGAGGCAATCATTGTTCGTCGATTGATATCCCATTAAATCATTTTGGTGTTTTAATGCCTCCCTATTGAATTCATGTTTCTCACTCACTTTGATGTTTATAAAAATAACACTTCATAGTTTGACAGATTCGTAAAACTTGTTTTTAACTCCTTTCGTCACTGACCTATTTAAAATAAAAAGTGTTTCAAAATGAATGACCAATTTCAATTTTCAATATATCTTTTCGATTTCTACCATTTAATTAATATTATTTTTATCATTCTCAATACTTAATAAGTGGTACTTTAGTAAAAATATCATTTCCTCTCTTTCATTTATTTCTTTTTCTTAATTTATGTGAAAATATTAATTGGATCACTCATAGTATGACTCAGGGCTTCTTTACGATATATAAGAGTTTATTGGTTTGGAATATTAGAGTTTGACCTAACACAACCTTACAAAACCGGTTGGTAAGGTGAGCAGTGTCACTCTATATAAACTATTTCAATACTCTATTTCTAACCAATGTGAGATTTTAAGATCTTCCTAATATGGACAAATCCGAATTAAATCGGAATCCATATCAAACCATAATATTTAATTTAGAAATTTGTTAGTTTAGAAAAAAATTAAAACAAATTAATAAAATTTGATGTTAATTAATTCAGCCAATAATTTATTGGTTATCGATTTGACTCGGTTATCCAAAAAAAAAAAAAGTAAAATCTAATCAAAAATCAATTCATATAATTTTAATGAGTTTAGACATAAAATTGTCCTAACACCAAACTAAATTGACTCACGAAGACTCTTGTAACGAACATCGATGCATCAACTCACGAAGACTCTTGTAACGAACATCGATGCATCAACTACCAAGCACTTGCATGAAATCCAAAGCGTAAGAAATTTGATTTGATTCTATATATTAATTTTCAATGATGTTTTTAAACAAAAATTGGTGAGATTGATTTATCAATGATTTAACTACTTATAAATGTTCATCAACCACCCTCCAACTAAAGTTTTATTACGAGCAGTGCAAACCTACCGACGTATGTTTTTAATAAATTTGAAAGTAGTACTAAAACAAAATGATTTTGACGTTCATGGTTTTCAATTTAGTGTATGGCCAGAATTTCTTTTTTTTTTAATATGACGTGACATAATTTCTATTTTCTCAAGCAGGTATACTAATTGATGGTTTGGTTAGTACTAGCCCTACTAGTTTATTTTGTTATAAAAAACGAATTTAGATTTACTTTTTCAAAAAAAATTTGTAAAATTAACCTTTTTTATTTATTTTAATTTTTGTTAATTTTTAAGAGAAACTAGTGGAAGACCCGTACGTCCACACGGATACGTGAAAAAGTATAATCTTATCGAATTCACTTCAAATGCCTATGTCAGATTATATGACATTATTTTTTGTTTTTTTATTTTTTTTAACTCTAAAAATACTGACGTGATTTTATTTTTTTAATTATAATTATTTTAAGTTTATAATTTTTTATTTTAAATTATTTTAAATATCACGTTGACATTTTATTTATTACAATTATAGGTTTGAAAAGCTTTTAAATGGCAAAACTCCAAAATTGTAAGGATAAGGGGACTTTAATCCATCACCTTCACATTTCTTACAAGAGGTACCTACCATAAGGTCAACTTGTATGTTGTGATTAATTTTGCTAATGAAATAGACATATTGCATAATGTTTTTTCATATTTTATATTTGCATTATATTTTTGTTTAAACTATTTTATATTTAATAATAAATTATTTATTTCTGAATTTAAATGCACAATTTTTTTAATATTATTAAAAATTAATTAATTTTCTTTTTTAATTATTTTAATCTTAAAAACTATTAAAATTATCCAAAAACTAACAAAACTTTGCCAGTTGAACCAAGATCTTCATGGCAATATGTACGTTCATTTACCACGGGAGCAATGTACTTTAATTGTTAATAATAAAGTGAAACTTTTTAATTTTTAACAACATAATATATACATTTTCTATAACTTAAATTAAATTAATTAAATTTAAAATAATTTATTTTAAAATAATACTTATTGATATATTAAGATAATTTTACATAGTTTTTGTAATATATACATCTAAATGAGAAACATTGACAAAAGAACAAGTTTGATCAGGTGATAAAATGATTGCCCTATGGGGGAAAGGCTATGGGTTCAACTCACTAACATTTATTTAATGGTCTCCCAAGCAATGTGTCACGTTCATTAGGGGTAAGTTTTAAATGTCGTCCATATATAATTGTGAGCTCGCGTCATGCCCAGGTACAACTCATTACACACTTGTAAGTTCCTTATCTCTAAGTTCACATACTTGGGAGTTGAAGTGGCAAACATGGAGGCACACCCTTAACTCTGTCCATTGCAAAACTCCACCACTGCGTGGGAGACATCTACGGTCTATTGGCCATAGTAATAAGTTGGCAATCCAACAACGCCATTGGGGGAATTAATCTGAATAGCGCGCTTAAATATAATCATAGTTGAAACACATGATTGTGGTTATATGATTTGATTTTTTTAATATAATCTTTTAATTTTACAGAATTGTATTTTTTTTAATCATAAATAGAGTAGAAATATAAACACTAACTATTTGTGAACTACGCCTATAGTTAACAACTAAAATGGTTTAAAAATTGCATTACATCAAAATCAAAAATTGCATTAAGAAAAAAAAGTTATATATTACATCAAAATAAAAAATTGCATTAAAAACAAAAAGTTATATATTACATCAAAATCAAAATGATATAAAACAACATATAATTCACCTATCATTACATCAAGTAATATCTACATTATGAAGAACATATCTTGTCTTTTGGTGTCTTGACTTTAAACACCTATGATTTCAAATAATAATATTTGTTAGTAAATAACCTTAAAAATTATACTATATAATAAATTATGAATAAAAAGAGACACGGAAAATATGAAAATATGAATGATAAAACAAAGATAGGAAAAATATGGTATACAATCTGTTCCGGACTGGCCTAATGGCTAGGCATGGCCCAATCCACTTCTGCTCCCAGAACGGGCCAATTGCCTAAGTCCGAACAATTTGGGGGAGCATTTACCTTTCTACTCCTCCACCAAGGGAGGTTGACCGGTTTACCCCAGGGCCAGTACTTCTCCTCGTCAGTTCTTGCCCGTCACGCATGGTTCCACCATACAAAAATAGTCATGACGCTTATGCCCGTTACTACGCCTCTGCGCGTAGCAACGACTAGTTTTGTGCACCTCTTCCCGTCCCAACGGCTAGTTTCTAGCAGTTACCTATTCTTCGGGAAAGGGTTATCTCGCTTCGAAAATAGGGAGCAATGACCAAGTGTTGGGGACACTATAAAAATCCTCTCATTTGAGAGGGACATGTATTCAATATTCACCCTGATACACACATATTTTGTACTTGCCTTCTTTCTCCCGATTCTTACTTTAGCATCAGAGTGCCTTGTAGGTACACCTCCCTTCTCCTCTCTCACACCCAGCATCACAGATGATTGTCTCTGTCCCATTTTAGGTTCTGATCAACTGTCAAGATCAGTGGCGCCGTCTGTGGGAAACTCTGTTATCACCGTCTTTCTTCCATCGGAGATTTGAGACCAAAACAATTCTCCCAAACTCCGATCATAGCCAGCCGTAACAACGCCCGTGATGCTCGCAACTCTGCCTTCCTCCCCGTCAGCAAGTCTGATACTAACAGAGCAACCATCTCTCTTGGGGGCGACGCCCACCAACAAAGAGATGGAGCCACCGCATCTCCCTCCCTCGTTCGCGCTGATCACAATGAGGTCCAGCTCATCCCAGACCACCTGCCAATACCTTTTCTTCCCAGCACCGGCCCTGTGAGGGAAAAGTGTCTTAATACTTGTTTATACTTGTTTTAATGATGTCAAAACATATATAGTTAGAAATGTGTACTTTGGACGGTATCATCGAGTCGCATATGCATTCGTTATTTTTCTCGTGTCAAGTATTTATCAAAAATATGCATTAAGTTCATATAGAAAAAGCACTATATATATTATATGTGAGTTTGATCATTTTGGTTTAGTTAGATATGCATTAGGATCACTTAAAAATAGCTAGACATATCAAAATTATCATTTTTGTAAGTTTTGAGTCTTTGAGTCGACTCAAAGCTTGCTTATGTCGACTCATGCAGAAGTGAATTTTTGTGATTTGCTCTCAAGAGAGCTCGCGTCGACCCCCTGGTCGACTCATACTGTGTGCATTTGTATTTGTCAAAACCGGGTTGCTTTGCGTCGACGCATGGACCTGTTCCGGTCGACGCAAATAGTGTTTTTCCTGCATAATTCTATATTTGGGAAAACTCAGGTTGACCCTCTATTTTTAGGTTGACCGTTCGCTCGTTTCACATTCTGTTATGTTTATCATTCAAAGTGTCTGTTATGTTGGTTATTTGATCACAGCTTTGCATATATATTAAGTTAGCTCATTCTTCAAAAAATAACAAGAAAAGTGAAAAATATACACTAATTTGGTTCTCAACATCTTCATCCTCTTTCTTGCATTTTCTCAACAAATACACATAATCATTTTTGTTGTGCATTCTGCATCATTGAGGTGATAACGTCCAAACATATGATCGGTGTATCGGGTTTGGGTTGAGAAATCAGTGGTTTTTTCTTGAATAAAAACTATAGGGTTTTGTCCTCCAAGAATCTTGAATTTTGGGGGTTTTGCACAAATCGTTCCTTCACACATTCAGCCGAGCGAAGGTAATTGAAGAACGGGAGGTTTTGTCAATTTAGTAGCGTTAACCAGAGAATTATGGAAGGAAGGTTTGGGTTCGAATTATGGGTGTTTGAAATCAGCCAGGAAAGATTTGAAGACCATAGGGTTGTTTAAAGCAGGTGCCGTAATTGGAGGTTTACTCATCACATTCGAAGGACTTGATTCATCTTGAATCAAGGGAAGAGAAGGCATAGGCTCAACATTAACGATTGGGATTGAGAGTTTGATTTCTATTGCTTCTCTTGTAAAAATAATCTGCAATAGGTTATATATACAGGTCTCAATTCTATTTTTAGAATTGAGGGAAGACGTACCCCAAGCAAGGACGACGGGGGAACTGCTTTAACAAATTGGTGCTCTCTCTTTTTACTATTTTCATTGCTGAATTTAAAGTTTGTGTGCAAACAAATTGGTTGACTAAAATTCTGGTTTATGGTAGTGCTGAAACATATTTAGAAATCTCATTACAATCTGTTTGATTGTAATCGAAAAAGCATGGCACTACATTTACTTAGTAATTTCACTTGGAATGCTTCGCACACCAAGTGTTCGACAAATTGCTTGTATACAAACGTTTAAGCTGTTTTTCAATTTGGTTTATTTTTTAACAAGCGTTGGAAATTGAATAACTTTGAGTGAACAAAATATTATTGATTTGTGTTCAAATTATTGATTCAATTTCTCATCTTTATCGGTATTTCATATAGGTGTAGCATATATCCGATCCTTTTGGTAACGGTTCATTTAGACGATTGCAGTTCCTCAGCCGCTTCCACTTAAAACTTTTAAAAACCAATTTATTATAAGTGCCGACTCTGTTTAAGGATAAGTGATATATTCAACCCCCTCCCCTTTTAGATCATCGTCATCGTCTAACAAGTGGTATCAAGAGCACCAGTTCATTTCGTGCTTTGCATATAACTTCTTAGAATATGGAAAACAAACCAAAAGGGGCTTACAATAGAGCACATGTTTTTAACGGTGAGAAATATAGTTACTGGAAGGATTGTATACGCGTGCATATCAATTCCATTGATAGAAAGTTATGGAACATTATATTGAATGGTCTTATGAAAATTACCATGACCGATGAAAATAACGTTGTTGTGCCTAAGCCTGAAGCACAATGGAATGATGAGGATGAGAAAAAGTACAACTACGATTGGAAGGCTAGAAATATTCTGATCTCCTCCTTGGGAATTGATGAATATTATAGAGTTTCACATTGTATGACTGTTAAAGCTATACGGGACTCCTTGCAAGTTGCCCATGAGGGAACTAATGACGTCAAACTAGCTCAAATCAACACTTTAACTCAAGAAATTGATCTCTTTCACATGGAGCAAGGGGAAACCATTGTCGACATGTAAAATATATTTTCTCACTTAATCAATAGACTAAATTCACTTGGTAGACCAATTTTTAATGACGTTGCTACTAACAAAGTTTTAAGATGTCTTACCAGGGAGTGACAATCAAAGGTCACAACCATAAACGAAGCAAATGACCTTATGACTTTGGACCTTACAACTCTATTTGGAAAGCTCCAAGAACATGAGCAAGTGCTTCTTAGCCTTAAGCAATTTGAGAAAAAGGAAAAGAAAGAAAAGACCAAAACTACAGAAAAGAAGTATATATCTCTAAAAGCTTCTTGTTCAAAGTCCTCCGCCAAAGAGCTAAGTGATTACGACTGAGTGATGACGATGATGAAGAAACAAATGAGGATATGGGGCTGTTCGTGAAGCGATACAATCGCTATGTAAAGAAGAATGGTATCCAATATTCCGAAAAGAATCTTGTCAATTTTAGAAGACAATCAAGGTCTTCCAATAATGAAGGCAATAAGGGTAGTAAAGCAAGAAGATCGTGCTTTAATTGTGGAAAAGTCGGGCACTATAAGCCAGATTGTCCATTGATGAAGAAGGACAAAGGAAAGGAAAGTAATCGCTCATACAAGAAACAAGGTAAGCCTAGAAGAACTTACCTCGCTTGAGAAAGCGATAGTGAGTCATCCGCGGATAAAAGTTCAAGTGACGTCGAAGAGTCTATCAACCTTTGTCTCTCCACTCGTCAAAAGAGGAAAAATAAAAAGATACGACATGCTAAATACGAAAACTCAAATAAATTGTCTCATTCTGAATTACAATATGCCTTTGACACCTTACACCATGAGGCTAAGAAAGCCTTTAAACGTTTGGCCTCAAACAAACAAATTTTTACTCACTTGGAGAAAAAGATCTCCAATTCCGAAAGGGAATTGGAGGCTCTCAAGGCATCCATGGTGGAAGTAACAAAGGTATATTTTGAGGAAGAAAGAAGTATATGGTTAAACTTTGGGTGTGATACTTGTCATATTTGAAAAAAAGAGGCTAGGACTCTTAAAGTCAAACTTGAAAAGGCTCTAGAACCAAAGATCACTTTTGCTATTGATAGATCACACTTTAGAAAAAGCATTATTAATTATTATCAAAAATTAAGGTAACAAAAGTGATACAAAGGTTAACCTCACTTGCTTGTATTGTTGCAAAAGGGGTCATACCATTGCTAAATGTCGCTTTAGGAGATTTTTTGTTCCTAAAGGGATTTATCAATGGTTACCTAAATGCAACCAAGATTTCACTCACAACCAAGGACCCAATAAACAATTGGATACCTATTTTTGTTGATTGTTTTTATCGGTACAAAGTCTTGAGCCTACGGAGAGAAGATGGGTTCTCGATAGTGGATGCTCAAGACATATGACAGGAGACATATCTCTCTTCATTGACTATGTGGCAAAAAAGAAGGGATTTATAACCTAAGGAGACAACAACAAAGAAGTAATACTTGGAAAAGGTAGTGTAGGTAATCCCTCATCTACTACTATCTCTGATGTATTGCTAGTTGAGGACCTTAAACAGAACCTCATAAGCATTAGTCAATTATGTGACAAGGGATACAAAGTATCTTTTTCAAAGGATTGTTGCATGATTGAAAAAAATGATAAAAAGGGGATGTGTTTAATGGCTTGAGGGTAAATAATGTGTATCTACTGAATTTGAGTGAAGTATCATTGAGTAACGACAAATGTCTCGTAACTATGAGTGAAGGTTCATGGTTGTGGCATAAACGTTTGGCGCATGTCAATTTTGACTTGCTAAACAAGATAGTTTCTAAGGACCTAGTGATTGGTGCATGTCAATATAATGGGGAAGAAAACAATGATCTCGTTTAAATCTAAAAATGTTGTTTCAACTACGAGACCCCTTGAAATTCTTTATATGGACCTCTTTGGACCATCTAATATTTAGAGTCTAGGTTGTAACTACTATGGTTTTTGTTATAGTCGATGATTTCTCTAGGTTTTGCTGGACTATCTTCTTGGCTAGCAAGAGAGATACTTTTTTCGCCTTTGAAAAATTTGCCAAACTTTCTCAAAACAAGTTGAACACAAACATTATATCAATTAGAAGTGATCATGGAGGTGAGTTTTAAAATCATCTCTTTGAAGAATATTGTGGTAGACATGGAACTGATCATAATTTTTCCGCGCCGCATACCCCTCAATAAAATGGGGTCGTGGAACGTAAAAATCGAATTTTGGAAGAGTTAAGAAGAACTATGATCAATGAAAGTGACCTTCCTAAATATTTTTGGGTCGATGCCATTAGTACGGCTTGTTATGTTTTGAATATGGTGTTCATCCACTCTATTCTTAACAAAACTTCGTATGAACTTTTGAAAGGGAGGAAGCCCAATGTGTATCACCTTCATGTATTTGGTTGTAAGTGTTTCGTGTTGAACAATGGTAAGGAGAGTCTTGGTAAATTTGACTCTAATGCAGACGAAGGTATCTTTCTTGGATACTCTCAGTCAAGTAAAGCATATAGGATATATAATAAGAGGTTACTTGTTGTTGAAGAATCTGTCATGTCACTTTTGATGAAATTTATCCGAAAAGTGTCGGAAAAGGTATTTCTTTTCATGGTACAGGTGTATCTTCTGAAGACATACTCAAAAACACTGAGAAAGGAATTGATCAACCTGAACTAGTGAAAGTTGAGGAGGATAAAGATCACCATCATGAGGACATTGAGGAGGATCATCCGACTAACACCGATGTTCTTCCTCCAGCTTGGAAGTCTTCTAAAGACCATCCTATCGACAACATTCTCTGAGACATTTCAAGGGGAGTGACCACAAGATCTAAGCTAATTAACTTTTGTTATCACTTTGCTTTCGTCTCTCAGGTTGAGCCTAAAAACCCTAAAGAGGCATTACTCATTGAAAATTGGTTCCTATCAATGCAAGAGGAATTAAATCAGTTTAAAAGAAATGAGGTTTGGGACCTTTTCCCTCCTCCGCGAGGCCATCGAGTAATTGGCACCCGATGGGTGTTTAGGAACAAACTGGGCAAAAATGGAGTTATAACACATAACAAGGATCGCTTAGTTGCGTAAGGGTATAGCCAAGAAGAGGGAATCAACTATGAGGAAACTTATGCACCGGTTGTCTGACTCGAGGCTATACGCCTTTTGCTTACTTACGCATGTGCAAAGAAATTAAAATTATTTCAAATGGATGTAAAAAGTGCTTTCCTAAATGGATATATAAATGAAGAGGTTTATGTAGCCCAACCTCCTGGGTTTGAAACCCATGAGTATCCTGATCATGTCTACAAGCTAAAACGGGCTTCGTGCAGACTCATACAATCCCCTAGGGCTTGGTATGACCATATTAGAAATTTTCTACTTGATCAAGGGTATTCAAGAGGAAAGGTTGACGCAACTCTCTTCATTAAACGTCAAGGAAAACACTTAATTTTGGTATAAATTTATGTTGATGATATCATTTTCGAATCAACTAATATGAGTATGGTCAAGGAGTTTTCTAGATTGATGCAGGGAGAGTTCGAGATGAGCATGATGGGGGAGCTTAATTATTTCCTCGGGATGCAAATCAAGCAACTCGAAGAGGGTACGTATTGCGATGAGAATCAGATATCAAACTATTGATTAACTTGAACCACAAATCTTTAAATATTCACCACCGAGCTTTGATTTATGATAACGAGAAAACGCATCGATTATATCGCTAGATTTCATTGACGTTTTATCGCATATTCACCGCTTTAACACTCGATTTCTCGAGTTTTTCTTACTATTTTGCAGATACATCATTATATGGAGCTAAATCATGAATTAAGAGAAAAAGGAACAAAAGAGACCACAAGGAGATGAAGAAATGTAGAAGCCTGCAAAAAAAGACTGCATAATTTGTTGCAGCCACGATCGTTACAAGAGTGTCACAACCGTGACACCCCAATTTGGGCCATCACGACCGTAAGAGAGTGGTCACGACCGTGACACTTAAAAACCTCAAATTACGAACGTGAAGACCTTGTCACGCCCGTGACAAGGATAAAACTTGGTTTTGACTCAGACTACGTCAAGGCACTACGTGAAGACCACTTCTCCTCTTATTTCTCCTCAAGGCATTACGTGAAGACCACTTCTCCCATTTTGTTGCCACGTTCCAGCATTCCTTCAACAACTTCAGCAAGGCCCATGCAACAAAGGACCAAGAATCCAGCCCATTAAGGACTCTATAAATAGCACAAGCTCTGTGAACACAAGGGACAGATTTCATTATTCAAATTTCTTGCGGAAGCTCTGCCAAACTGCCTTACGAACCAGCATTTACATTCCTGCATTAATTTTAGTTTTCTGTTTCGTTTTTATTTGTATCCAAACCAACCATATAACAATTTCCAACATCAGGAAATTGTTATACATTTATTTGTTTCTAAACCTTCAGCATTCGTTTATTTTTAATTTCCGCCTACTCCAAGCTTTCCGATCTGTGGAAGAAGGAGTCTGCTCGAATATTTGTTAACCAGGTTTTTATTATATTGCAATTTAATTTAGTTATAATGTCTATTTATTTTTCTGCCATGAGTACGTTATTATTAAATTCTCCGTTTCTGCCTGGTTCAACATCGATGAGTAGCTAAACACCTTAGGGCGGTATGTAGTTATAACAAACTTAACCGGTAAAATATAACCATAGGCTGAAAATAATTAATCACTTAACATTCTGGCTGATACTTTTTAATTGAAATAGACCTTTTCGTTACGAGAGTAAGAAAAGGGTATTAGGTTGGGTCAAGACCACGAGAGTGTGAGATTTTAACCAGATAGCTAAGGTTAGGCATTTAAATTAAACACAGCGAGAGCGCTTTAAGATAAATTAGAATTACTTAGTTTCCAAAAATTACCTCTAAACACTTATGGGCTAGCGAGAGCAGGCATAGGGCTTTAGGGATAAGATCTGATATAAGACCACGAGAGTGTGAGTTGAGGGTATTTAAACTGGTAATCTCTACCGAATAGATTAAGTGAACATCTCTATAAGCCTATGTTAGATTGACCCACCTAAGTTAGTATAATTACATATCGACCGCCTTAGCATTACTTTATTAAAACTTAAATTTAATTCCGCCTTTAATAGTCTTAAAAACCAACAACAATCGTGACAACCATTCGCCTTAGCTAAACTAGAAGTTCATCTAGCACTAAGTGACCATAGAATCCCTGTGGATCGATAATCTTAAATATTACTTCGATAGGCTGTGCACTTGCAGTAAGATATCGCTAGACGCATAAGTAGACACGTCTTTAGCCCATCAATTTATCCAAAGGAAAAGGGTAAAGATCGAAGAAAACCTTAAGTGTGCTACGTGACAACGAAGCTAAGAGATCAGGGGTTCGAAGGTTGGTTATACAAAGGGAAGGTATTAAAACTCTAAGTATCTGTAGTATTCTACAGGAACCTCTTGTTTGGTAGTTGTGTTTTTGTTAATGTTTGTTTACTAATGGTTATGTGTTAAGGTAAATACCTGTGGGTTTGTACACTAAGTATGCTCACCAAGACGTTGCATCTCATGCCTACGTATCCTAACAATGATGGATCAGAGCAACTATAGTTCTCCTAACTAGGGAGAGAACTCTTGACTATGGTCAAGGTTCAAACGGAATAAGCATCCATAACAATGATACTTATGTAGAGTTAACAAACTCTCTAAGTCTATATTGAAAGACTAACTGGGGGTTTGACGTTAACAAAAGCCAAAGGTGAAAGTGATTACCCGTAACAATGGTACACACACAGAGTTAACAATCTCTAGGCCTAAGTTATAAGTTGTAGGATTCTTAACAAGGTATGCTAAAGGTTTTGACTTGACAAAGTCAAAAGAATGTAGGTTCTAACTTAAGACTCAGTTGAAAGTCCTAATGATTCTAACAAGGTCAAGGGGAGGTGGGAACAAAATGAGCTATCTATGACATTGAGTCAATAGGCAACTCTTTAGGATGAGAGCTAACAAGCTATATCACTTGGGGGAATTATCAAAGCTTAAGCATACATACACATTCATTCAAACATGATGAAGATATAAAATCATGGTAACAACCAAGAAAGTAAATGCAAGCATGTGACAACAACAAGCAAAAAAAAAACAAGGTTACAACCAAGTATTCATCCATAAAAATTTAGAATTAAATCAAATGGTTACAGCCAAAAGGTAAACATAGATGTTATAACATCTAAATGGCTATGAAATAAGGTTCTTACAAGACCAAACATGACAAGTGAATCATGCATAAATCGAAACATTACTTATCATGGGAAAGTTCAAAGATCAACATGTATAAATCATAACAATATTTAAGCATGGATAAAAATAGAGAATCATGTATAAGTCAAAACATTAATTATAAAAAAATTCAAAGATCAAGATTAACATGCATACATAATAACAATATTTAATCATGTATAAAAGTCAAGGTAGGTAACAACTAAACATCTTTGACAAGGGTGTGACATGTGTGACAACAACATGTGAATTATGGTGAATCATGTTAAACAAGTAGTTAACAACCAATCATGTAAAAGAAATTCAATCATGGATTTGCAAGCAGCCATGAGAAGCATCTCAAAGGGAATTCATATCAACATGTATACTAAAAAATGAAACAAGTATTTAGGAACATTTAGGGAAAGTTGATAGACATGAAGCATATGCACGTTCAAATCCATTGATCATAGAAGAGAATCACATGTCAAGGGCAAGGTAACAACCAAGGTTTCAATAACATTCAAACATGCATTCACATATGTATATGAACTTGAAAAGAAAAAAAGCAATAACCAATCATGTAACTACAAGGGTATGCAAATTCACACATCAAGTGGGATTCATACAAGTTATATTAGGTTCATACAAGCAAAGAGAATCAAAGGAATCAATCAAGAAGATCAAGAGAAAGCCTAAAAAACCCTTAAAAAGTCACAAACTTTGAACATGCACAAGTAACAAATAAATATTTTTTTTTGGGTTTTTCTTGATTTAGACAAAAAAAATATAGACATTTTCATGAGCATTTAGCAAAAAGAGTGGTATCAAAATGATAAAAATCGAAGAAGTTATGATCAAAACATTTTGTGAAGTAAAACATAAAAACAAAGCATTAAATATATGGAAATGCACTCAAAGGAATTTGAACCCACGCCACTAGGGTTATTGGCTCAAAACATTAGCCACCCAGCCAACACGCGCGTTGCGATTCAATAATGGGAGCAACACAATATATGTAAAACAAGCTTCAAAAATGAGAAAATAGCAAAAGGGTTGGTTAGCAGGATCGAACCTAGGTACACAAGGCAAGCAAGGACACGGCAAGGCAAGGTTCTACCACTGGGGTGGCTATTACATCCAGTTATAATACGCTTTTAATCGTTTGCTGCTGAAAAGTTCTTTTGGAAGCTGATTTTTTGCCTTTGTCTCAGTGGTAATCGATTACCACAATCAGGTAATCGATTACCTTGCCTATTTTTCACGTTTCTAGTCATTTTTCAAAGGGGTAATCGATTACATGATCATGGTAATCGATTACCACTAGGACATATTGCCTTTTTCTTTCATTTTCTTGCTTGTTTGGGTTCATTTTCACCTCTAACCTTCATGGATTGATATGACGCATTTGTGTGGACTGTTTTTGACCTATTTCATTAGGCTTGAATGTTTGACTTAGATTCTTCGATGTGTGACTTTTGATTTCTGTTTGAATGCTTAACATCATGCATATGCCTTGATTTCTTGTATCATGTTAATTAGTTATTGTTAATGATTATCCTGCTGGACTTATGATGCATGTTTGCGTTTGCTTCCGATTCCACTTGCCGCATGACCGATTGAATGCTGTAATTGATATGAAAAGCATGTTGATCTTGTTGATTCTTGATGATGCAATATTGTTGAACATTTGTGTTTGATTTTTGATGCATGTCCATCCTTGAATGATGCTTGTTCATGATTGGTATTTGCTCGTGTTAATTGCATTGAAACATGCTTACTGCCCTACTTTCACAACTCTCTTATTCTGAACTTTGCATGTTGTCTTTGCTTGCTTGCTGCCTGCCTCTTACACCTACTTTTGTGCTGAATTAGTAGATGTTAAATGTTGATGTGATGCCTTATTGGATTCTATTGTTGTTTTGTACAGGAAGCGTTGTTGTAGCTATTGTTTTGGCTTTGTTTCTTGCTTTTTACCTTGCCTTTGCATGCTCCCTTAGGATTTTTAGTCCAACTTAATTTCCTATTAGGTATTGGATTAGGATAGACACTAGTAGTGCAATCCTTGCATGATAACAAGTAGGATAGTCCCTTTTAATCTCAACCTTAGGTCCATCTTTTGCATGCTAACATTAGGATATAATCTCCTTTCGTATCCCGACCTTAAGACCACTTTGCATGATAACATTAGGGCCGAGTTTCCCTTAGACCTTTTGTCCATCTCTCTTCTCATCTCAAAACAATTCTAACTCATCTAATAAAGACAATGAACATTGTGCGCCACGAGCCTTAAGCATATGTGAAATTATGAGTGAGGGGTCTCCTCTCACTTGTCTAGAGTGTTTAGCGTACGTCCCGTCAAGGGGCGATATGCGACGCATTCGTTCTTATATCATAGTCTTTAGTGCAACGTGAATCACAAAGTAAACTAATTCACTTCACTAAAACTCACAAACAAAATTAAAACCTTTTTATCCTTTGGGATTTGTGTTTCAAGATCATTTTCAGAAAGGAGTACGTTACTTTTCCGTTCTATCGCAAATAGGCATCAACCCTAACTGCTAGAATGGGAACTTAACGCCGCTCGTAAAAAAACACTTAATGAAACTGTGGTTTCCTCTTTACCTGAACTACGTTTGCTCTGATTTCTCATACTATATGAGGATACATAAGCACAAGACGGTGATGTCTTGGCGAGCAACCTTCCCTCATCTCCCGTATTTTTCCGAACTACATTGACTCTGACTTTCCCATTGCACGAGGGAATACGTAGGCATAGGGCGGCGATGTCCTATCGAGTCTCTTTCTTTTTCTTTTGTTCTCGTTTCTGTTTAGTAGTAGCTTTTTAGATAACACACCATTTAATTAGACAACAAGCATGGATCCCGTTGAGTAAAACGGACGTGAGGGGTGCTCATACCTTCCCTTTGCGTAACCGACTCTCAAACCCAAGATTTGGTTGCAATGACCTTATCTTTTCCCGTTCTTCGGGTTTTCTTCGATCGTTTCCTTTCCTTCTCTTTGGGATAAATAATATTCGGTGGCGACTCTTTTGTTTTTCTGCTGGGTGTTTTCGCAGTTGCGACATGAAGCACCATCAAACATCATCTTCGATCGGGAACTGGGTTCAGGACCTTCATCTAGGCCTGGCTATTCACATTCTTTCTTAATTAGCATAATGTCTTCATATGGGAAGTCAAACTTCAGAGGCTCATAGTCTTCTAATAGCTGGTCAGCGATGTAATCTGACAATATGCTACCTTTTATAGACTTTTAAGCGACGTACTAGATATTGTACTATGACAAGAGCATGTGCCAACGGGCGAACCTTTGAATATGGGCATTTTTTCAGTCCCCTCTGGCATGTTGAAGATAGGTTCAATAACGGATACCTCCTCTTTCTTCATTTGGCAGAAAATTTGCAGAAGTCTGTCATTCATCAGTCTTAGAATGTCTCCAAGGACTAGAGTGCAACACCTGGAATTCTTAGCACATTCTTCATATTCCGAGTGGGTACTCTCAATCATACCGGCTTCGACTAGTATTCTACGGAGATCCTGAAGCATAGTTTTGATTGCTGTAACATCATAAATTATCGTTTCATGTGTGTCTTCAGTTGCATTGACGCTTCCATGGTTAGGCAATTGGTTGTTTTTGACATTGGGTTGGCGGTCCCCAAAGGACAAAATCTTTTTCTCCATTAGTTCTCGGACAATATGCTTCAAATAAAAGCATCTTTCTAGATCATGTCCAACTCCCCCTTCATGAAGCGCACATCAGGAATTGGGGTTATAGAATGGTGGGAGAGGATCTGGTGGAGGTCCCATCTTTCTAGTGGTAATCAGACCTTGTTATACCATGTATAGGTACAATTCGGTGTAGCTCATTGGAATTGGTGGAATAGGAGGTCTTCCCCCTGGTCTTCTGTTTTGTACATTTTGTCTAGGTATTGGAGCCCTAGGTTGTTGTTGATAGCGGAGACGGTGGGCGCCTGCTGGTAGCCTTGCTAATATACGGGTGTCGGTTGATCTGGCTGGAAAATCGGGGCTTGATTGTGAAAGGTAGGCGTTATGGCCGCTACATAGGGTTGTTGAGTGTACTGCACAGAGTATGATGGTTGTTGTCGAAATTGTTGCTGATGCTGAGGTTTTCTGATCTGACTTCTTTCTACAGAAATGGCATTGGTCTCACCTTCCTTCTTCTTATGGACATTTCCGAAGGACTTTTTAGTGACACCTCCACTTGTACTGCCAGGGATACTTGTCATCTTTCAATTTTTCGATCCCAACTCCACTTTTACTCCCACAGCTACAATGTTGGAGAAATTAGCGCTCACACTGCTAATCATCCTCTCGTAGAATTCTGGCCTTACCGTATCTACAAACCAATCAACTAGTTCTTTTTCAGTTAGAGGGGGATCCACTTAGGAGGTAGTTTCCCTCCAATGTTGGGCATACTCTTTGAAGGATTCAGAACTCTTTTGGGTCATGCTTAACAACTGTCTTAGTTCCAGTGCCAAATCCATGTTGTATTTGAAATTCTTGATGAAAGCATCAGACAAGTCCTGAGAATTATGAATTCTAGATTGGTCCAAACTCAAGTATCACTTAGCTTAAGCGCCTTTGAAACTGTCTTGAAAACAGTGGATCATCAACTTATCGTTTTCCACATAGGCCACCATCTTCCTATAGTACATGATTAAGTGGGTCCTGGGGCAAGTAGCCCCCTCATATTTGTCGAAGATTGATACTTTAAATTTTGGAGGAATCACTAATCCAGAAACCAAACACATGCCTCTCGCATCAGCCCCCAAATATGCTATTACCTTCCATAGCCATGATTTTCCTAGCCATAGTTTCGAAGTCTTCTCTCATCTTCTCATGACGTTCTCCTCCTTCTTTCGAGTGGTCAGGGATATCATAAACTTGTCTTGGTTGTTGAAGTATAGATGTGCTTGTATTTGCACATCAACTAGAGTGTAAGCATGGATAACATGAGGAAAATCACCATTCAAAGGAACAGTCTGTTGAGTAGTCTTCACGGTGACTGGTGGTGGTACAAAGTTAAATGGTGGTCCAAAAGGCGGATCACCGGTGGCAACAGTTACAACTATTGTTGGTTCTATTACTGTGGCATTGATCTTGGAAACTACGGTCTGTTGAGTGTCTATCTTTGCACAGATCACTTGCAACATCTCCAGCATTTGGCCCATACTACCTTGTATGTCATCCAACTCATTGTTGACTTTGTCAAACTCTTAATCTTGCTCAACCATTCTCCTCTGGGCTTGAGCTCTTGTGTTGTAAGGAAGTGGAGGACTCAATGTGACCGACTAGAGGCAAACAACATAGAATAAGCCACATAACAGGAGAATGCATATGCAATACTCATGAAATGCTAATGCAAATGAAAATCTAACAATCAAAGGAATCCCAAAATTATGTTTACAAACATCAATAATGGAGGAAAGAGAAAAGTAAAGCAACTTTTCATTAACAAATGAAAGTTTTACAGGAAAAGGAAATACACATCCAAAGCCCAAGTGAGGACATAAATTACAAGAGAAAAGACTGAAACTGAGAGGCCTAATCTTTCTGACAAGAAGATCCTTCCCCTTCTTGAAGCTTCATCTTCCTTGCAATTTCTTTTTTCTGGTTCTGACGGAGCAGCTTCCAGAGTTCTTCGTTCTCTTGAACAACCATGAAGTGTTTATCATCCCATGTCTTCTTCTCCTTTTCAGATTTGACTAAAGCATCCTTCAATTCCTTCATAGAGAAGGGTTCTTTCGGAGTTGTCGGAGTAGACTCGAAGCGAGTGTAAAAAATATTTAAATCTATCTCTTTAGACCAAAGAAGATACGCCTTTGAGACGGTACAGTCTGGATGCCCCAGAGCAGTCATCCCTTGGGTATTGAGGTGACATCCAGCATACTTAGTTTGTGCTTTAAGATCTGGGTTTCTCCCTTCTTTAAGAAAACATCTTCTCAAAAGAACCGGATCAGGCTTTTCCTCTGCAGGATATCCTAGCTAACGGCGAGCTAGGATGGGGTTGTAACTAATGCATCCTTGTGTGCCAAGAAGAGGCACATTAGGAAAGTCTTCACAACTGTGAATCATGGTAACCCCCCCCCCCCCCCCCCCCCCCCATACATGGGATCATACCAACGGATGTCATAATGTTTGAGAGATAGAAGCTTTTCTATCCATGCAATATCGTCCTTGAGAAATAAACCACTTGTGAAGGAGAGTGGTACAATAAGTAATCTGGTCTTCTCCATGGGAGTTCTTCAGATGAACGGAGAAGTATGCATCAGCTAGTAGGGTAGGAACATAGTTCCTAATCAGAAACAAGTTAATGGCGTTCAAGTTTATGAACTCGCCAGCACTTGGGAACAGAAGGAGTCCATAAATCAATAAGGCATAACCTCAAAGATCTTTGTGTCTTGCTAATCAACGTGAGTCTCAGTTCTTTCCATCAAGGGTCGTGCTTGCAAAACAGAGAATCTATCTTTGACATCCAGATGGGTCTGAAGGTCAGATGGTTCTAGGTGTAAAGCTTCATCCAAGACTCTCCTATTTGGTCTTATTTCTCTCCCAGAGAATGGTTGAGGAGTGACATATAATCCCATTAAAGCAAGCTATTCTTCTAATCTTAGTAGCAGTTGGTAGTCTGGAAACGTGAAGTAATGGTAAATGGGATTGTAGAACTGAACGAGCGCCATTAACATCTCTTCATCTACTTGGAGCTCCAAAAGAGGCAGAAGGTTTCCATACTTATTGCTAAACGACAAAGGATCTTCCACTAGGCCTCCTAGTATTCTCAGATTATCCAACTTTGGGATTTTCAATGCGCATCTTGGGGTTGTTTTCTTTCTTGAGTCCATTACTATGTCTGCTAAAAAGATAGGGCTCCTCAAATGTTAACAAAACAATGAGATGCAATGCAATTGGTTTTAAGGAACTTAGAAGATTGATTTGTAAAAGGAAGACTTTTTGGCACAAAAACCTTACTTCATTAATATTGGAAAAAGTTACAACTTTAAAGTACAATATAAGAGACTTAAAATACAAGAGAAAAAACTAGGCCCTAAGGTCTCCACGAAGTCTAACTAAAAGGTCCTATCTGTGCGTCCTTTTTTGTCTTTTCAACTCTGCATTCTCCAATACTAACTTGTCGACGATTCCCTTCCAAACACCGGAGGTAGGTAGGATGTCAGAGTACTCGTGGGTACTAAGCACGGGCTGAACACTAGAGAAAAATAAATTCTCTTCTGCCACATATTTGTCAATAACCCTCCTTTCAAGCAACTCAATCAAATCATCCTTCTCTTTCAGCCGTCTCTTTATTTCCATCTTCTCAGAATGAATGACGTGGTACTTTCCCTCCCAAGTATCTCACTCAAGCTTCAATCTAGCCAACATTTCTTGGTATTCCTCCATTTTCTCAACAGGAATGATAGAGTAAGAAGTGGTAATAATCTGCAAAGGTTTCTCTGGGAGATAACGCATCTTGAGATCACGGGCTCTAGAACGGACCCATTGCGTAAAAGGCTCAAATGATATATAGTTCTTCTTCCCTAGATCAGTCTTGGTCTTCTTGTGGATGGTCTTCCAAGCATCTGCAACGCTATCCTTAAACCCCATACTAGCTTCTGCATTGATGTAGAAGAAACCTGACAATAGGACATTGCTAGGCTTTTCCTTCATGGGAAACCCAAACTGACGTCTTGCAAGGATATGGTTGTAATTAATTCCTCCTCGTACACTGAGAAGAGGTATGTTGGGAAATGAGCCACAACTGTCAATGATCACTCCTTTGTCATAAGCGGGATCATACCAATGTACACCGGTCTAAGTTAGAGTCTTGAGTCTTTGAGACCACCTTAGTCCACTTGGATTTTCTTTGAAAATATCTCTTCTCGGCGAATGTGCAACAAACCATCTATACAACAAAGGAGTATGACATAGCATAGTTCCATCTCCTTTGAGAGTCCTATAGTGAATAGAATGGTAGATGTCTCCAAGCAGAGTAGGTATGGGGTTACCAATGATGAAGATCTGGATACGTTGATGTCAATGAAATTTTCTTCTTCGGGGAAAAGGACCAAACCATAGACGAGCAATGTAAGGACTGCTTCAAAAGCATCTAGGCTATTTTCTTTGGCAAATAGAGCAGTTTTCCCTATCATAAATTCAGCAGGTAGACCTCTGAGTCCATACTTGGAGGCGAGATTGGCTTTGACTTCGGAAGCTTATAAGTGGATGGCATTTGCAATGTCTTTTGGCAAAGGGGACTTATCCAAACCACTGAAAGGCTTCTTATCCAATACGGGCAAACCAATGTGATACAAGTACTCTTCCAAGGTCGAGACGAGTTGATAATCGGGAAAGTTGAAACAATGATATAGGGGGTCATAGAATTTCACAAGAGTGTTGAGAACCCCTTCTTGCATCTTGATCTTGACAAGTCCCAATAATCTTCCATATCTCTTTCTAAAGTCTTCAGGGCAAGACACTAAGGCTACCAATTTCCTTAACTCTATTAAATCTGGTTTCTTGAAGTTGTACTTTCTAGTGTTTCTTTTTTCAAAATCCATGACCTAAGGTTTTTGCAATAAAGAAAACAAACTGAGTTTCTCAAAACCAACTGCATGAATGCTTATGATGGGATGATGAGATGATGCACAAGCAACACATACACGGGTATTCACATAGTCACATATATAATGCATATGCAAACAAACAAGGGTCCTAGGTTTGGGTTACAAGCATGGAGCCATGGTATACCCTTCCCAACTGACATGTACTATGGGTTGTTTTTACCTACAAAACAGGTTCTACGAAGTTCCCAGAGTCATTGATAAATCTTTCGGATATTATCAACCTGTATGACTACTCATGTGAGTCAAAAATATTCTCAAGATAAACTCGTCTGAGTGTAGTATCGCGTATCAACCATTCAGGAATACTCCCTCACAGTCATCGCACTCCGTCGTAAAAAGGCCAAGTGGGGTGAGTGGGTGACTAAAAGGTCCTCAGTTTCACAGACTCCCATGTCGTAAAAAGTAATGAACATATGAATACTCATACGCCCTCAGTAATCCTAAAGGGACCTCAACTGAGTGTGGTTACATCATATGACAAACATGTTAGGACTACTTCCAACCATCAACTATTGATCATACCAAAATCCTATTATAGGTGTACACTCAAGTCCGGGCTAGGACTTATCTCACCTCTCAAGGTAGCAGCCTAATGCACATATGCAATATGACAGGTATAATATACAGATATTCACAAATATACATGTATAAAGCAAACAGACATGAACAAAACACAACTGCAAACAAGGTGGGCTTAACCCTCATAAAGTGTCCCCAGTGAAGTCGTCATTTTTGTTGCGGTGAGAATCAGATATCAAGCTATTGATTAACTTGAACCATAAATATTTAAATATTCACCACCGCGCTTTGATTTATCCAAAGGAAAAGGGTAAAGATCGAAGAAAACCCTAAGTGTGCTACGTAACAACGAAGCTATGAGATCGGGGGGTTCGGGGGTTGGTTATACTAAGGGAAGGTATTACCACCCTAAGTATCTGTAGTATTCTACAGGAACCTCTTGATTGGCACTGGGATCGGCTGGTAGACAGTCGGGCTATCAAAGCGTCGGGCTGCGTTGAAGGTCGCGTTGAAGGTCGCGTCTTCCAAGGAGGGAGACGCGGTGTGCCCGTTCCTGGAGTCGCCTTCTTCAACGTGAACAATCACGTTGGGGTCGTGACCGTCACCTTTGGTGAACGGAGTGAAGGCGGTTTTCGGAGCGTTGTCATTGCATTGGCTGGCCATAATCAAAGGGAGGTTGAATACTACTTTGGTTCTTGACCTTTTATGCTTCTATAGGAGAAAGAACGGAAGAACAAAGGTTTCCCACAGACGGCGCCATTGATCTTACCTGGTCAAAAAGGGATCAACAGTTTGCTACGCGTCGTGAGCTTCTGGGTTCACCGGCGTTGAAAAGGATGAGGGGGTGTACCTGTAAGGTACTCCGATGCTAAAGTGAGTAATGGAGTTAGAGAGAGAAAGTATAGGAAAAAGGTGTAGAATTCAGAATACCTGACCCTCTAGTGAAAGAGGATATTTATAATGTGCCCCCAGCGCTGGGCCAACGGTTACTTTGCATTAGGTTGGATTGTAAGGCCCAACACGAGTAACTAGCAGGGCTTACGTGGCGTAGAGAAGACTAACATGTGGTCTTTGCCCTGAGTCAACAGCCCCGTGATCTTCGAAAGGTGGGTGACCTGTTCTTTCGGATGTGGGTAGTTGTTGATGATGTGTCCCCGCGTGTGGGGCACGTGGAGAACGTATGGAAGATGTGTGAGCTTTCCCCATGCTAGATAGTGGCATGTTCGATAGCAGAGCGTGTCCAACACGGAGGAGGATTGGGCTTTGCTGCGCCTCCCTAATGTGATATTGGGTTGGGTCTGTCCGACTGTGGGGCTGGTACTTGCCTAGTCCAAAATAATAAGTATGGTAAAATTAATATTTTGATTAAAATTAATTATGTATAATAGAAGTATTTTAATATAAGTATTTTAATATAAGTATGTTAAAATAAATATTTTAATTATTAGTAGTATTTTAATTAGAAACTACTATTTTAATTAAAATAAATATTTTAATTAACCAGTTCATTTATATTTTAATTATTATTAAAAAATTAAAATAATAGTAAATTGAAAGTGATAAATAATTATGTTAATATAATTATGTTAATATAAGTATGTTATAATAAATATTTTAATTAACTTTAATATTTTAAAATAAAAATAAAATAGTTAGTATTTGATATATGTTGAAAGTTAAAATAAATATTTTAATATAAGTATATTAAAAATTAAAATAAATAAGAAACTGAAAGTTTAAGTATTTGATGAAAACAATTATATAAAAGAAATAATTAGCCTAGTGGAAGAGAGTGTCCTAACAAGGATTGTGTCATGGGTTTAATATTTGATTGGTGCAAATTTTTAAAATTTTGAAATTTAACATTTTAAACTACAATAATAAAATAATAATAAAAAAAATCACGCATGTAACTAAAATAAAAAGATAAAATATATAAAAATTTAACAAAGTAGATTCGTCACATTAAAAAAATAAAAAGTAATTTAAAAAACCAACCCGTTACAGACTGTAAGAAAATCAAAATAAAAAAATATTTAAATAATAGGACAATTTTTTTTTTTTACATTGTCTTTTTTCAAATTTGCCCTAAATAACATGGACTAAATGGTATATTAATCCATTAAGATATTAGTTATTAATTCAATGTTTAAACTCATATGCCACCACATAAAATTCTCTTAAAATTATATGTTAATGATGTTATAAATCAAGAACAGAAAAAATATGCATTATAATTTTTTTAATACAATCTGTTTTACTAAATATCATATTACAAATTTAATTATATTAAAGTTGATAAAATATTTATACATAATGCAGATTTAAACATAGAGGAAATTCCTTTATAACACATTTTTGAAGTTCAACGCTATACAATAGAAAATCTTCTATACCAGCTGTGAACTGAGGCCATTGTTATTTATTTGCATCATGATTGACATGAGTCTTTAGCTCGTGTACTTGTTGTCGACCAACCTGTCGAGCAAACCGGCATGCTCCCAAATTATTTAAGAAAATTTTAAGAACATGTTTGAATACTAAGTATGTAAGTTACACTTGTCGACTTATCAGATTCTAAACGTGTTGGCTTTGTGGACACACTTTTATATAATTTACATAATATAACTAACTAGATACTCGTGCAACTAAATTAAATTAACTATTAATTTTAATATGAATAATATTTATATAAATTCAATTATATTAAATAGAAAGAGAAAAAAAAGATTGTGAAAGGAAAAAATGAATATTTAATAGTTTAAAATAATAATTTTGTTAAATATAATTCATAGTGTAAACATATTTGATTTGATATGATTTAGATTTGATTTGATTTTGAATATTTTGTGTTTTTTTATGTTTTGGGCTTTTGTAAACCTAAAACTATAAATAGGGTGTCTTGCTTTGTATTCTATACAATATAGAACAGATTTCACATTTGCATAGTTTAGCAAGTGAAAGTTCAATAGCAATCAGAAATTCCATAGTTTGTGAGTAACACAATTTTTCTCCAAATATTTCTTCTCTCATTCTTCTCTTTCTTGCTTGTTTGTTATTCTTCTTTTCTTTTGTTGTTTCTGATAACTCTTTACTTGTTATTACCATTACTATCATATTGTGGGTTTTGTTCGTCAATCTTGAGATCAAGATTGAAGGGAATTCTTCATAGGGTGTGAGGTGAATTTCCAACATCTGGTATCTAGAGCTCTGGTTGAGAGATTCAAGGAAGGAAGATAGTGATGGCGATGAACTATCCGAACGACAACTTTCCGGCGACCCTGCCAATTCTCAAGAAAGATAATTATGAGAATTAGTGCAAGCAGATTAAGGTGATTTTCTGTTATCAAGATCTTTGGGATCTTGTGAAGGACGGAGTAACATCGCTTGGGGAGAACGCAACAGAGGCGGAAAAGGCTGCGCACAAAGAATTGAAGAAGAAGGATTATAAAGCACTCTTTATAATTCATCAGTGTGTTGATCCTGATAGCTTTGAAAAGGTTAGTGATGTTGATTCAGCAAAAGAAGCATGGGAGATTCTTGAAAAGTCGTTTGGAGGCGCAGAGAAGGTGAAAGAGGTGAGGTTACAAACTCACAAGAGAACCTATGAGTTGCTTCAGATGGAAGACAACGAAAGCATTACAGATTTCTTCACCAGAGTTACAAAGTTGGTGAATCAAATCAAAGTATGTGGAGAAGCGCTGACGACGAAAGCAGTTGTCTCAAAGATTTTGAGATCGTTGGCTCCAAATTTTGACCACGTGGTAGTTGCCATAGAAGAGTCGAAAGATATGTTGATGTTGACGAAGGAAGAGCTTCAAGGGACTCTTGAGTCTCATAAACAGAGGATGGCTGAGAGAGCTGCAGAAAAGTCGAAAGATATGACTTTGCAGACGCAGTCAGAAAAGGAAAGAAAAGGCAAAGGTAGTTGGAATGACAACAAAGGAGGAATTCAGTTGAATCAGAAGAAACCTTGGAACCAAGACAACCAAAGAGGTGGTGTTGCAGGTAAAGGAAGAGGTGGTGGTCGAAAGACAAACAAAAGCCATATTCAATGTTTCAATTGCCAGAAGTATGGTCATTATGTTAGTGATTGTCTAGAAAGGAAGAGAAATCAAGAGACTGATGCAAAGCTGGCGAAACATGAAGAAGAAAAAATGTTGCTAATGGTCACAACAAAAGATGAAGAAAGATTCCAAGGTCAGTGGTACTTAGACTCATGATACTCATCACACATGACTGGAAGGAAAGATTGGTTTGTCAACATGAAGCCCTCGTCGAAGAACACAGTGAAGTTTGCAAATGACAACACTCTAGCAGCTGAAGGTGTTGGTGATGTTCTGATTATGAGGAAAGATGGCAAAAGGTCAACAATTTCCAATGTGTTGTACATACCAGGCATGAAGAGTAATTTGCTCAGTATAGGGCAACTTGTCGAAAAGAACTACAAGGTAGTTTTCGAAGACAAGATTATGAGAGTTCTCGACGCAGGTGGTAGATTAATCTTGAAGGCTCCAATGTCTCAGAATAGGACCTTCAAGATTGAACTCAATATGATGGAGCACAAGTGTCTAGCAACTGCAGCCAGCAGAGATGAGTGGTTATGGCATTTTCGACTAGGTCATCTCAACTTTAATGACATTAGAGAATCGAAGAGAAGAAATATGGTTTCAGGATTACCAGAAATCGACATTCCAAGTGAAGTCTGTGAGGAGTGTATTCATTCGAAACAACACAAGAATAGCTTCAGCAAGGATGCAGGAAGGAAGTCGAAGGCAATACTTGAAGTCATATACACTGATGTATATGGTCCAATCCAGGTGGATTCGATTGGTGGCAATAGATACTTTGTCACGTTTATAGATGATTACATTCGAAAGTTGTGGACTTACCTCATCAAGAAGAAAAGTGATGTGATTGAGGTATTTTCCAAATTCAAGTCTATGGTCGAAAGACAAAGTGGTCGAAAGCTGAAAATTCTGAGGACTGATGGTGGTGGGGAGTATGTGTCGAAAGAGTTTGATACACTATGTGTAACAGAAGGGATTATGCATGAGGTGGTGCCACCCTACACTCCACAGCAAAATGGGATTGCAGAACACAAGAACAGAACCATCATGAATATGGTGAGAAGTATGTTGAATGGAAAGCATCTACCCAAACAATTATGGGGAGAAGAAGTTTTGACAGCAACATATATATTGAACAGATGTCCGACGAAGAAGCTTGAAGGAATCACACCAGAAGAATGTTGGTCTGGTGTCAAGCCTGGTCTCAGTCACTTAAAGGTGTTTGGATCTATAGCACATAGACATGTGTCAGATCAGTTGAGAAGGAAGCTTGATGATAAGTCGAATCAGACGATCTTGATAGGATATCATTTGACAGGAGGTTACAAGCTGTTCGACCCAGTGAATAAGCAGGTAGTGATCAGCAAGGACGTGATCATAGATGAGCTTAAAGAATGGGATTGGACTGAGAATGCCAAGAAGGATTCAGTGAGAATCTCTTGTGAAGAACCAACCACTGAAGTCGAAATAGAAGTTCGACAAGAACCAGTTGCAGATGAAGCAGGTTCAAGCATACCTCGACGAACAAGACACATGCCTGCAAGGTTGTAAGAATATGTAATTACATCAGATGATGTAGTCGATGAAGGGGGTGAGCTGGTACATTATGCTTTCTACGCAGATGTCGAACCAGTCAATGCAGCTGAGGCATTGAAAGACTCGAAGTGGGTGAAAGCAATGACTGAAGAGTTGGAGTCCATTGAAGTTAATGATACCTGGTCACTTGTCGAATTGCGGCAAGGCAAGAAGGCAATTAATGTGAAGTGGGTTTACAAGGTGAAGGTAAATCCTAAAGGAGAAGTAACTCGACACAAGGCGAGACTTGTGGCGAAAGGATTTCTTCAGAAGGAAGGAATCGACTTCGATGAAGTATTCGCACTTGTTGCTAGAATCGAAACAATCAGGTTGGTTGTTGGTATAGCAAATATGAACAACTGGCACACATGTCAGATGGACGTGAAGTGTGCATTCCTTAATGGCCCCTTAGACGAAGAAGTTTATGTTGCACAACCAACTGGGTTTGTAAAACAAGGCGAAGAAAGAAAGGTGTACAGGCTTCATAAAGCCCTGTATGGACTTAAGCAAGCTCCAAGAGCTTGGAATAAGAAATCGACAGCTTCTTAAGATCGAAGGAATTTGTAAAGTGTACAACTGAGCATGGAGTATATGTAAGAAGAAGCAATGTCAAATTTCTTATACTATGTCTCTATGTTGATGATTTGTTGATAACAGGGAGTTACAAGAAGGAGATCGAAGATTTCAAACATGACCTGAGTAAGGAGTTTGAAATGTTAGACTTGAGAAATCTCTCATATTTCCTTGGCATTGAACTCAACAAGACAAGTAGAGGTTTGATGATGCACCAAAGAAGATATGCAGGCGAAATACTCAAGAGATTTGAGATGCAAAATTGCAACCAAACTTCGACTCCAGCTGAGCCCAGATTGCAACTGTCGAAGGATTCAGATGAAGATGATGTCGACCCAACTCAATACAAAAGACTTATTGGGTCACTTAGATACCTTTGTCACACAAGGTCTGACTTAGCATATAGTGTTGGTATGGTAAGTAGATTCATGCAGAAGCCAAAGGTATCACACCTAGCAGCAGCGAAGAGGATACTGAGGTATCTGAAAGAAACTCTTGACTATGACATTTTGTTTCCAGCAGCTGATGAAGGAAAATAATGCAAGTTAGTGGGATACACAGACTCCAGTTGGTGTAGTGATGCTGAGGATCGAAAATCCACAGCTGGGTATGTATTTATGTTAGGTGGTGCACCAGTTGCTTGGAATTCGAGAAAGGAACCAGTAGTGGCTTTGTCATCATGCGAAGCAGAATATATAGATGCTTCTCTTTGTGTTTGTCAAGCAACTTGGATGGTGAACTTGGTCGAAAAAATCACAGGGAAGAATCATGGAGCAAGCACATCGAAATGATGTTCCATTATCTTCGAGAGCATGTAGCAGAAGGGAAGATGAAGTTGGAACACTGCAGAACTGAGAATCAGATTGCAGATATCATGACGAAGGGAGTGCAGGTCGAAGCCTTCAGAAGACTAAGAGCCATGATGAATGTAGACAGTTTAGACACAATGAATTAGGTGGTGTATTAAATATAATTCATAGTGTAAACAGATTTGATTTGATATGATTTAGATTAGATTTGATTTTGAATATTTTGGGCCTTTTATGTTTTGGGCTTTTGTAAACCTAAAACTATAAATAGGGTGTCTTGCTTTGTATTCTATACAATATAGAACAGATTTCGCAGTTGCAGAGTTTAGCAAGTGAAAGTTCAATAGCAATCAGAAATCCCACAGTTTGTGGGTAACACAATTTTTCTCCAAATATTTCTTCTCTCATTCTTCTCTTTCTTGCTGTTTGTTATTCTTCTTTTCTTTTGTTATTCTTGATAACTCTTTACTTGTTATCACCATTACTATCATATTATGGGTTTTGTTCGTCAAGGGAATTCTTCATAGAGTGTGAGGTGAATTTCCAACAAATTTTGTATTTTAAATTAAGATAATTATTGATTAAAATAAAATATGTATTGTGTTGATGGTAACTTATTAAAATAAAAAATTTATTTGATATAATATAAAATATATTTATATACAAATGTAAATTTGAAATGATTAAAATAATATATAGACATTCAACTGATAATAACTTTTGAGATAAAAAATTATTTGATACAATATTAAATATATTTAGATACACATGAAAAATTCGAAATGATTTACTTAATTTTAAAATGAATAACAATTAAATAAATTTAATTGTATTAAATAATTATACAACAAGAAAGAGAAAAAATCATGAGATGGAGGAAGAAAAGAAAATTAATATTCAAAAATAAAAATTTTATCTCTCAAATTAATGCAATGATTGATTAAGATTATATATATATATATATATATATATTTATATATATATATATATATATATATATATATATTATATATATATATATATATATATATATATATATATATATATATATATATATATATATATATATAATTGTATTGATAGTAAATTATTAATTTTATTAAAATTTAAAAATAGATCATTAATATTTTTGTGATAATAAATAATTAGAAAAAAATAAAAATGAAAATAATAAAGTGTGAGAAAAAGAAATTTTAAAAAAATTGAAATTTTAATCAATAGAATGAATGAATATATGAATGTCATATATCAATATTGAAAAGAGTTAGATATATAGATGATTGTTGAAATTGAACACGTGACATATTGTTATAAAAAATTGAGAATGAAAAATATAAACATTACTTAAAGAATAATTTAAAGGATAATTTAGGGAGTTCATGCAAATAATTTTTAATGAGATGATATTTGATTCAAATTATATTATTTGAATTCACCTCTAGATGAATTACATGATATTCGAAAGAAGAAAAACGAATTAGTTATTTATTTTTTTAAAAATTAAATAAAAAAATATTATAATATTTCTTAGATAAAGTATATTATTTTAAATATAATATACTTTTATTTATAGTACTATTTTTTAAAAATAAGTTAACATAATTTTAAATTAAGATATTAAGTAATTAAATATTTATTATGTAATATTGAAGATAAAAAAATTAAATATGAAATAAGAAATAAAATTTAGTGAAAGTGTGACAAATTAATATGTGATTTTTGAATAAGCAACATAAATATTAATTTAATTTTTTGGTCGTTTAATACTAAACTGAGACATTATATAATTAACCTTTTTATAGATTAGTGAAATTTTTCTTGATTGCTTTGTGGGTGGGGTTTTTCCTTGTATATTCTCTATTTTAGCTTATATAAAGTTTCTTTATTCTAAAAAAAAAATTATACATACCAAACAAGCTAAAAAAGAAAGGGTAGTTTAAAAGGCTTCCATTTTAAAATTTAATTTAACTTATTTTTGGGATTTTTAGTTCCCTTTTCAAGTTTAGATGAAATTTTAATTACATGACAATCTATTTGAAGTTGTATCAAAGTCACAATTACACAAATTAGTTACGAATAATATTTTATTTTTTCTTACATGATAATTTATAACTAATTTTTATTTTAGTAATAATACAAATTATTATATTTATTAAAAATTAAAATTAAAATAATTTAAATTACTATAAATTGTTAATGATTTATATTTTAATTTTGACTTAATTGCAATTGTGATCCTTTATTTTTATTTTTATTGACTTTTGGTTCTTTTATTTTAAAATTTGGAATTTTTGTCCTCCTATTTTCCTTTTTATTTTTACTTTTGATCCCTCTATTTTAAATCTAAAATTTTAATTTTTTTTTTACTTTTGGTTCCATTTTCAATTGGGAAGAAAATTAAAATTTAAAATAACTTAAAATAGAAAGACCAAAAGCAAAAACAAAATAAAAATAGAAATACTAAAATTCCAAATTTTAGAATAGAAAAAATAAATAAATAAATAAAGGGACAAAAATTTTGAATTTTAAAATAAAAGAATTAAAACTTAAAATAAATAAAAATAAGAGGACTAAAATTGTAATTAAACTTTTAATTTTTTTAAAATTATATGTGTTTTTGAATGTTCATAGAGTTAATTAAATATAATTTATAAAAAAATAAACATTTAGAGTAGGAGTGGATCGAGCCTATGACTTCACAAGAATAATGAACACCAAACATTTCTAACATGAAAGCCACACTGTTTCATATAAGTCAAATATCATAACTCATTTCATGGTGAAAATAGGAGACAAAAATTAAATTGATTTTATGAGAAAAATTCTAACTTGATTGATACTGATAGTGCCAGTTTGAAAAATGATGCTGAAGACGCTCTTGTTATGAGGAGACAAATAAATTCATTGTGCAACTTTTAATGATAAAAAATGAACACATCATCAATTCTTTCAATAAAAAAATGTAAGAAATTGATCAATTTAAATTTAAAAATAAAATTAATTAATATCTTTACATCACCCGAGTATATATCACAATCAATCATAAATAATACTTTAAATGTGATTGGTTTAGACAATCAATATATATCAATTAAACTCTTAAAAAACTATAAGAGCTTCACGTTTTTTTAATGCATTGATTTGGACAATTTTTTATTTAGGTTCTTTCTCATATAACTGTGATGGTGGACAATGGACATGGAGGTGGGTGATGGTAGATGGTGTGGTGGGAACCTTGATTGAGAGAGACAGAAAAGAACGTGTTTGGTGGGAATGATATTTCATTAAATGTGGTGGAGCTTTTTGATACAATAGTTAAATCACATTGCATTTTATAATTTTTTAGTATTATTTCATTTAAAATTAGTTTTCATCATTGCAATTATCAACTACAATTCTACTAGTCAATTTAATCTCCAAAAAAAAAACTGCACTAGCCAATAATAACATTGGTTGGGAACTTGCTTTCTTAAAGGGGTTCAATCAACTTTTTCTTTTAATATTATATATACTCACACATATAGTATTTGATAATCAATCATTTGTAGTGACTATTACATATACTAATCACATTTTTTATACTTAATACTAATGATTGTTTATAATATATTTTGAATAAATATAAAGTTATACCGGTAATAAGTAACTACAACCCCTTTAAATATTGAGAGGAGAAAGTGATGATTTTAAAAAGTGATGATTGTAAATAAAATTCTATAAAACGAAATCTTGAGATAAGAGACATTGTTTAGAATAAATTCTAATAAATGCATTAAATAGTATAATTGCCGCTTTAAATTGTACTCGAAATAAGAAAAAGCAATTGGCAGAGAAGAGAGTGTGCTATGTTAAATTGACTTTGTTGTAGTTTAAGTTGTGTTTGAAATAAAAAAAGATAAAATTGGGTGTAATGTCTAAATTTCAGAGGGTTCAAATACTAGAAACAATGTATAACATGTATATATTTATAAAGTTGAGGGGGTGCTCTTGAAACCCCTGGATCATACGTGGATCTGCCTCTGAAGAAGAGCATTAATATTGCATTAAAAATAACATATAAGTGTGAGAGATACCACATATTCACACAAAATTTTAAGGGGATAGGTGTGTGAGTTTTCCCACTCATTTATGCTCAAGTCTCCACTTTTATAACTAATGTAAGACTCTAACTCACACTTGACTTATTATTCTCAATACTCTTCCTCAAGTGTGAGTCCACAATACTCCCCCTCAAGTGAAAACTCTTTTTGTCCACATACATTTGTACCGTCGTTGACACCTGAGAATTTCGATACACCTCTTCCTGAGAAGTCGGTATGGGAAAGAAAAGTAGAGTTGGGGTTGAACATGGTCTTAAGTTGTAAAACTTGATTTTGTAACCTATATAAGACTGGGGAATCAGAATTGTTGCAAGCTTAGTAACAGAGGGTGGAAACTGGCATTGGAGGCTTCTAAGAAACAATTTTAGCTAGGAAGTGTTGGAAAAAATTCAAGAAATTTCTCCTTCAAACTTGAGTGCAACAGATGATGATGTTTGCATTTGGGGAGGTGCACTTAATGGATCATTCACCGTCTCTAGTGCTTTTGACATAATACATTCTACAAATACCAGGATCATGAAGGACCATTGGAAAGAAATTTGAAAGTTAAATGTTCTTAAGCGATTAAGAGTGTTCATATGGCTGACATATCATAATGGAATCAAAACTAATAATCATCTGCATCATTTAAATATGAGAAATGCTTTTTGTGATAAATGTGAAGGGCATGTGGAAACCACTATGCATGCTCTTTGTGATTGTGCAGTTGCTAAACCGGTTTGGTCTCAAATAGTGAGCATTGACCACAAGGTATGTTTCTTTCAAGCAGGTATGAAAGATTAACTGGAGATCAACATGACTCAGAACTAGGGCAGGCATGATGTTGATTATCATGCTGTTTGGGACACTAGATGCAATAACATTTGGTATTGGAGAAATCAAAGGACACATGTGCTCGATTATATTATGTCGCATAATCAGACGCATGATATTCAGGAGAACTTGAAGAAAGATTCCACGATAATAAGGTTGTAGAATAACATGAAGGGCACAACTAAGAAATAAATTCAAGATAGATGGAAGTCGTTTGAAGTGGATTGGATCTGCCTTAATACTAATGGAGTAGTTCAAGTAGGAGGGGCAACTGGCTATGGTGGATGTTTGACGAATGTGACTTATCTAAAGAGGGCGGGGTGAATAGATCCCAAAATAAAATTTCTTTATGAAAAGTGTTTTAAAAAACGATGGTTAGCGGAAGTGAATTGGATCGATTCGTCTAAACTAAACCGCTATCGAAAAGCTCGGAAATGCATATGTGAAAACAAATCGAAGATAATGGTAAGCTATCCAATCAATAAGTTTCAATCACAATCTCTTAAAGGCTACTCAATAAGAAATACTATATCTAATGATAAATCACACAAAAATACTATAGAGGCAACTTATCGAACACATTGTGTGCAATTGATTTTGCTTGAAAACTTATATGGTTTTGTTGATCTTAAAATCCAATCACAATCTAAAGGATTATGATCCACTCAACAAAATATTTATCAAATTGTTTTCCAAATAATTTTCCAAACGAATTAGTCTCACAAATGATGAACTCAAAAATTTACAAACGAAATGTAAAAGAGATATAAATAGAGAGAGCACACAATAATTTGTTTAGGAAGTTCCCCAATTGACCTCACTATGGGTACGTCTACCCTCAGTTTGAACTCGAATTGAGATAGTGAAATTAACCTTACTTTAAAAGTTGTAGTTTATAAGATAAATGTAGCAATGCAACCCTTCTAACCCTAAGCTTGATATTGATCATAGCAATTTCTCTTCCCTTGATCTGAGTTTGATCAAGTCACCCAACAATGCCAAATTGATTCACCGTCTCACGCTACTCTTTTGCAAGAACCGCATCCCTTCAAAGCCTTCACTTGATCGAATCCAAATTATGATTTGTTGTAACCCAAGATTTACCAAGATGATCCATCGTCTCACACCACTCCTTTGCAAGAACCGCAACCCTTCAAAGTCTTCACTCGATCGAATCCAAACTTGAGTAATCTTTTCCAAAACCTTTAAATCCCCACTTTGATCTTGAAGGATAATCTCACCTTGGTTTTCTTATTTGAAACCCCCCTATGATCTCAAATCAATTTACAATGCCACAAGCTAAATTGGACGTTATCAACTTGATTCTAGATGACACTTAAACAATGAATGGTTATGTGTAATTTGTTTATGTGTATGGATAAAACCAAGGTTGAAGATGAAGAAGACTCTTAATATGTTCTAGGTTTCTTTTATGATGTTACCAAAATCATTATAAAATGGTGCATGTATGAAGTATGTGTGTGTGTGTGTGTGTGTGTGTGTGTGTGTGTGTGTGTGTGTGTGTGTGTGTGTGTGTGTGTGTGTGTGTGTGTGTGTGTGTGTGTGTGTGTGCGTGTGTAAGTTAGAAGCAAAAAGGAATGCAATAGGTTTGGAAAACAATGCAAATTTTCATGATTTTTGATGCATATGCCAGCCTATGTAAGTCATGTGCCGACCTGGAATCGTCATGCACCGACCTTAAAAGGACATGTGTCCACCTGGTTATGCATCGACCTGTAGAGGCTACACATCTAACAGCGCCTATAAGCTTTAAAAATGCAGTATATGTACCGACCTGAAAAATTGTATGTGTCGGCCTATAAAGGTCATGTGCCAATCAATGCAGTCAACATATAAAACAAGATTTAAAAATGCAATACATGTGCCGACCTGAAAATTGTATGTTCCAACCTGTAAAGGTCATGTGCCAACTTATGCAATTAGCACATAAAACAGACTTTAAAAGTGAGCCACGTGTGTTGACCTATGGCATGTATGTGTCGACAGATGATGTTGCTTTTAAAATAATCTTGTTTTTAATACATGACACCTTTTCTAAATCATTTCCAAATGCATGAACCTTTTCTAAATGATTTCCAAAAAAAAATTATGCTTCCTAATGCTAAGATGCACATCAAGACTCAGAGGATATAATCTAATATACATAAACGCTACAATATCCTAGTTTTGACATCATGCAAAGTACATCTAATGTAAAGATGCACTAACATACTCCCCCATTTTGATGATGGCAAAACTCGATACGATGTGTTTCGTGTCTTCATGAAGGTTCCCCGCTGAATATATGCATCCCAACCCAACTTCATCTTCTTGCAACACTTCTCCCCTTTGACAACATCAAAAAGAGACCAAGCACGCGATGAGAAGTATCTTATATCACACATATACCAATAAAACATACAGAGGCATTTGCAAAGATAAAATCATCAATAAAACAACACTCAGATAGAATTATGTAAATATTGAAAATGCTTAAACATAAATAAAAGCACTTAAAGCAACAATATAACGTAGTTGTCACAAATCATGTCAAATAACATAAACACTAAACATGAAAGATGAAAGATACAATGCAATAAAAAAAACTCTTGAGTTGCTACAAAAGCAACACAATTACATGACATATGCCTTTTGTGCTCCCGAAATGTTGCACACACATGTGCTCTAGCAAGGCAATATATAGACTTACCACCACACAAACCAAAAATAAAGATGTTATCATAACAATGACACATTACAAGAATCTTGCTAACATTATAACATGTTCAAACATATTTCATGCCGGAATAGATAAACAACAACCACACATGTTTATAAACAAAGAACATATTTTAAGTATGGAAGAGAAATCACTTGAAGTCACTATAAGCATATAAATTGAAAGATATCAATTTGAAATTTTTGGAATCATGGCATATTTCATACATCATGCATATCAAGCATTCAGAACATAGATAACATGAAAAAGTAAAATGCTTACTTTCAAAGGGAGAAAGTGGAACAATATTACCTTGCTTAGGAATTGATGAGAGATGCACTAGTAAGCATTTGAACTTCTAAGGAAGGTTAAGGTAAAAAAAAAGTATAAAGTGCATGCAACAAATCATATTTAGGCAAGATTTGAGATATCAAGTATCCCCAATTCCCTTCAAATGTTGGAAAACGGTTCAGTTGCAAGAGGTTTTGTAAAAATATCCACAAGTTTATTTTTTCTATCAACATGCTCAAATATGACATCCCCCTTTTTCAACATGGTCACATAGGAAGTGGTGACGTATCTTAATATGTTTAGTGAGAGAATGTAATACCGAATTTTTGGTTAGATTAATAGCACTAGTATTGTCGCACATAATAGGAATACATTGTAGTTAAATGTCAAAATTAAGTAATTATTGTTTTAGCCACAATATTTGAGCACAACAATTACCGGCTATGATGTATTCTGTCTCAACGGTTGACAAATCACCGAAAACTTGTTTCTTGTTATGCCAACTTACCAAGGAGTTTGAAAATATGTGGCAAATTTCACTAGTACTCTTCCTATCTGATTTTCAACTGGCAAAATCGGAATCGGTATAACCAACCAAATTACAACCGCTTCCCTTGGAATACCAAAACCCATACTTATATGTACCATGAAGGTATCTAAGGATGCACTTTACGGGTTTTAAATGCGATTCCTTAGGATCCGATTAATAATAAGCGCACATACACACGCTAAACATAATTTCCATCCTAGGTGTAGTAAGATATAGAAGAGAAACAATCATACCTCTATACTTCTTCACATCAGCATCCTTACCATTCTCATTTTTTCCAAGTTTCCATTTGTAGTCATTGGAGTGTCAATTGATTTTGCATCTTCCATACCAAATTTCTTTAGTAATTCTTTGCAATATTTCGTTTGACACACAAGTATCCCTTCGTTGAGTTTCTTGATTTGAAGACCGAAAAAGTAATTCAACTCCCTCATGAGAATCATCTCAAACTCACCATGCATAAGCTTAGAAAACTCTTTGACTAGTTGCATGTTAGTGGAACCAAAAATGATATTATCGACATAAACTTGAACTCTTTGGAGCAAGCATACAATGTTAATAGTATAACATACATGTGAAGATATTAAGATGAGGTCACTAAATACATATAAATTGAAACACACCATGGTTATCAATTGAAATATTTGGAAACGAATATTCATAACATGTATCATACACTAAGTATATCATATACCTTTGAAAAATAAATAGGTAAAAGGAAGGACTTACTTACAAAGAAAAAATTGAAATGATATTACCTCACTGTATGAATAACAGAGGATGCACAATTCCATAAGAAACTCTAAAATGAAAGTTGGAATAAATGCAAAATGTTCCATAAACCCTTTTGACATCAACATTCTTAACACTTCCATCTTTGTTTAAGTACCTGATACTGTGATTTATAATGTCCCTAAGAATGTTGTTAATTTGATGATCATTAGAGGTTCTCCAAGCCAAACAATCATTATTTTCTTCTTTCTCATGTTCCACTGTTATAGGTTGATTAATTCCTTTTTCGATTTCTTTGATAATGTCTTGTAAAGATATACCTACATCATGAAAAAAACCTATCTCGACATTTACTGGATAAAACATTAATAGTAATCAACACAACTTTACCAATTAAAGAACACTAGTTGTTGATCTTGTTTGGTCACACAACCCTTCTTCCTTACTGCAAAGTCAATGAAATAGAAAGATGTCATTTGTATCATGTCTAGAGCATCCACAAACAAGATCCCAAACTCTCTTCATAGATCCAAGACATTTAACCCATAAGATCAACAAAAATTGATAGGTACCCAATCTTCATTGGATCCTTGAGGATTAGTGAAACCTTGGTTGCATTTGGGCAACCATTACAAAGCACCTTTTGGAACAAAAGGTCTCCTAAACTTGCATTTTTCAATAGTATGACCTTTTTTGCAACAATAGTGACAAAATAAGTTGCGAGGAGATGTATTTTTCCTATTGATTTCTTTTGAACATATTTATGATTTTTATATGAAGGGTTCAAAGACCATTTAAACTTTGATGGATTAATAGAAAATGCAATATTTGGTTGTAATGCTTTGTTTAATTTAGCTTGAAGAGTAGTTACCTCTTTTTGCCAATTGTGACAAGATTCACAACCAAACCATGAAGGTTTTTCATCCTCATTCTTATTATTTTGAATATCTATCATAGATTGCTTAAGAGCTTCCATCTTCTTTTCAGTTTCTAAAACTTTAGCTTCTAAGTGTGTAAAGATTATTTGGTGTAAAGATAAATTTTTAAAAGCATCTACGACTTCTCTATGTAGATTATCAAAAGCTTTTTGTAATTGAGAATAATATAATTCATTAATAGATTCAAGCTTAGAAATACTTATATTTTTCTTTTTCTTTTTGTTTGCCATGTAGCAAATCTTCGCCGATTTGACAGTTGAACTTGAGCATTCATCGCTTGAAGAATCACCTTCGCTCTCTCAAGAATCATATGCTCTTATAAACTTGTTAGATTTCTTGTGATTGCATTTCTCTTTATATTTCTTGATCATAGGACAATCTGGTCTATAATGACCAACTTCTCCATAATTGTAGCATGAACTTCAAAGTTTACCTTTCTGATTCTCATCTTCCTTTGAGGAGTTAGATAACCTTTTAAATTTTCTTAGTTTCTTGTCAGAGTGCTTGAATCCATTTTTTCTTATATACCTTTGGTACCTTTTGAAAAACAACCCCATATCTTCATCATCAGGATTCTCGCGATCTCTTGTTTCTTAACAACTTTGATCATTGTTTGAGGACCTTGAACTTGAAGTCTTTAGAGCAACAAACTTATTTTCTACCTCCTTGTCTTTACCTTTCTCCTTTTTCATCTTCTTCTCAAGATTTTTCTCATATTTTTCCAAGCAAGTGAGTTCTTGTTCTTGGTCTTCTAACTTGCCAAATAAAGTTGTAAGATCAAGTGTTTTAAGATCACTCACTTCTTTGATTGTGGTGACCTTGGGTTATCATTCCCTACTAAGACACCTCAAAACTTTATTAATAGATATATCATTAGAGATAGGATTACCTAGAGCCTTCAATCGATTTATGATATGTATGAACCTCTTTTAGATGTCGATAATGGTTTCACCATGCTTCATGCGAAATAGTTCAAACTCTTGACTTAACATATTAATCCTAGCTTGTTTGACCTCATCATTTCTCTCACGGGGAACTTCTAATGCGTCCCACATAGCTTTGACGGTCTCACAATGAGAGGCACAATAATATTCATCAACATCGATTGCAGATATGAGAATATTTTGTATCTTCCAATCATGTGACCACAATTTCTTATCATTATCATCTCATTGTGCTTCTAGTTTTGGTATGACGACACTTTGAGCATTGATCATTGTAATTTTATTAGGACCATTGATGATGGTGTCACATACACCCTTATCAATCGATTTGATATGGATACACATACATGCTTTCCAATAGCCATAGTTTTAAACAATAAAATTTTGACGCTCTATTATACGCCCCTTTAGGTTCGGTAGCCATTTTCTAATAAGTGAATATTTGAAGCACAAAATTAATTGGAGCTAATGATACCACTTGTTTGACGAAGGCGACTTATCTGGAGGGGTAGTGAATAAATCCCCAAATAAAATTTCTTTCAGAAAAGTGTTTTAAAAAACGATGGCTAGTGGAAGTGAATTGGATCGATTTGCCTAAATCGAACAACTATCGAAAAGATCGGATATACGTATGTGAAAACAAATCGAAGATAATGATAAGCTATCCAATCAATAAGTTTCAATCATAATATCTTAAAGGCTACTTAATAAGCAATGCTATGTCCAATGATAAATCACACAAAAACACTATAGAGAAAAATTATTGAACACCTTGTGTGCAATCGATTTTGCTTGAAAATTTATATAGTTTTTATTGATCTTAAAATCCAATCAAAATCTAAAGGATTGTGACCCACTCAATAAAACGTTTATCAAATCGTTTTCCAAACGAATTAATTGTACAAATGATGAACTCAACAATTTGAAAACGAAATGTAAAAGATACATATATATATATATATATATATATATATATATATATATATATATATATATATATATATATATATATATATATATATATATATATATATATATATATATATATATATATATATATATATATATATATATATATATATATATATATATATATATATATATATATATATATATATATATATATATATATATATATATATATATATATATATATATATATATATATATTACACAATGATTTGTTTAGATAGTTCCTCAATTGGCCTTGCAATGGGTACGTCTGCCCTCAATTCGAACTCGAATTGAGATAGTGAAGTTAACCTTACAAGAGAAATGCAACAATGAAACCATACAAACCCTAAGTTTGATGTTGATCCTAGAAATTTCTCTTTCCTTGATTTGAGCTTGATCAAGTCACCCAACAATGCCAGTTTGATTCACTGTCCCACGTTGTTGCGTTACAAGAACCGCAACCCTTCAAAGCCTTCATTCGATGAATCCAAATTGCAAATTGTTGTAATTCAAGATTTACCAAGATTATCCAACGTTTCACGCTACGCCTTTGCAAGAACTGCATCTCTTCAAAGCCTTCACTCGATCGAATCCAAACTTGAGAAATCTTGTCCAAAACCTTCAAATCCCCCACTTTGATCTTTAAAGAAAACCCCACCTTGGTTTTCTTATTTGAAACCCCCTAAGATCTCAACCCAATTTACAATACCACATGCTAAATTGGACGTTATCAACTTGATTCTAGATGACACCCAAATAATGAATGATTATGTGTATTGTGTTTGTGTCTATGCATAAAACAAAGGTTGAAGTTGAAGAAGACTCTTAGTATGTTCCACGTTTCGTTTATGATTATACCAAAATCATTAAAAAATGATGCATGTATGAAGTATATATATGTGTGTGTGTGTGTGTGTGTGTGTGTGTGTGTGTGTGTGTGTGTGTGTGTGTGTGTGTCTGTGTGTGTATGTGTGTGTGTGTCTGTGTGTGCAAGTTAGAAGAAAAAAGGAATGCAATAGTTTTGGAAAATAATGCAAATTTTAAAGATTTTTGATGCATATGTCGACCTATGTAAGTCATGTGCCGACCTGAAAAGGTTATGTGTTGACTTGTACAGGTGATGCATCAACTTGAGGCAGCACATCTAACAGAGTCTACAGGATTTAAAAATGCAGTACATATGCCGAGCTGAAAATTGTATGTACCGACATGTAAAGGTCATGTGTCAGCCTATGCATTCGGCACATAAAACAGGCTTTAAAAATGCAGTACAAGTGTCGACTTGAAAATCGTATGTGTTGACTTGTAAAGGTTATGTGCCAACCTATGCATGAACCTTTCTAAATGATTTCTAAAAATATTTTATTCTTTCTAATGCTAAAATGCACATCAAGACTCAGAGGATACCGTCTAATATACATAAACGCTAAAATATCTTAGTTTTGACATCATGCAAAATACATCTAACGAAAAGATGTATTCACATTTGATTGTTCAGGGACCACCATGGTAATTGGCTTAGAGGCTATGCAAAGAAGATAGATAATTGCAGCAATTTGGTAGCAGAACGTTGAGGTGTGCATGCAGGTATAAACTTAGTTTGTGACAAAGAACTCATAAGACTTGAAATGCAAGATGACAACTAAAAAATCTTTGAAATTCTTACAAAATATTTTATTGTAAAAGAGCCAAGTCTCAACTTGATAAAAAAATTCGTCATATGATTATTAATAATGACAACAATAGGATAATGTCAGGTTCGACCTTAAAGTAAAGCCATATAGATATGTGTTTAGGGCATCTAATTTTCCTTTTTGTTATAGGCCTCTAAATTTTAATACTACTACATACTACTTATAATGTTAGCTATGGCTAACTAATAAGACTTACTAGAATTAGGACTATGTTTGACTGTTTTTTTTAATCATAATATGCTTTGCAATACTACACTTTTATCATAATAACTTAATGCATATGCTTTGCAATACTACAGTTTCGATACAGATTTCTGGTCGGTGCTTATGTTCTTTGTATTTTATTGTTTTACAATTTCATTTCTTATCCTGAAAAATAAGTAATAAAATAAGTAATAAAATAGCATTAAAAACTCTTGTTAGGAAAACTATTCCAGTTTTATTTTGTTGTTTGGGCTTTGAGCCTCCGCATTAAAAAAAACTATATAGTCCCTTAAAATTATAAAATCAAATTCTGATAATTAAAATATTAGTTACTAATTCAGTGTTTAAACACGTTGGCGGTTTATTTTGCACATATGCCACCACATAAATTCTCTCAAAATTATATGTTAATGATGTTATAAATCAAGTACAGAAATAATATGTATTAGATTTTTTTTATTCAATCTGTTTTACTAAATATGCATATTACATTATATTAAAGTTGATAAAATATTTATCTATAACACATTTTTGAAGTTCAAGTGTGAACTGAGGCCATTATTATTTATTTGCATCATGATTGGCATGAGTCATAAGCTCGTGTACTTGTGGACTCAGGACCGTTTCCAGATATTTTAGATCTTAGGCGAAAATGTTAAAAGGAATTTTTTCTATAAAAATTTTAAATAGACTTAATATATTATATAAAATGACAATTTTTATAATAATCTTCTAATTTTTTAACTGTAAAATCATTTTTTCTTCAATTTTTCATAATCAAATTCATATTTTTTTTATTTTGATATTTTCTTTTGTAAATAATTAAAATGAAAAAATAAATTAAATATTAAAGAAATCAAAATAAAGTAAGCTCTAAAATAAATATAAAATAAGTTAATTAATGAAGAGAACGATAGAATCTAGAATAGAAAACGGACAGAAATGAACGTCAGATGTATGTAATTTATAGGCATTCAGAATTCAGACGATGTCAAATTCAGAGTTGAGTTGTAAAGAGAAAGTTTGATCAATAAATAATATGTTTTAAGGAAGGGAGAAGAAGAATTTTTTTTATAAATAAAAGATGAGCAGATGAATAAAACGTAAAGAATAAAATTTAAAGAGTGAGAGACGTTAGTTAGGAAATTAGAATGAATTAATAAAAATTTATTCTTTTAAAATAAATAAAATATTTTAAATGACATTAATTATAATATTAATTTTAAAAAAAATGATATTGATTAAGTAATTTTTAGAGAAGAGAGAAATTCTAAAATCTGCTCCCAAATCATGAAGAGAACTTTAATAGCATGTTTGAATATCAATTGTTTAAGATACACTCGTTGACTTATCTGATTTTAAACGGCTTGGCTTTAGTGGACACACTTTTACATGATATGAATTATGTTATTTGAATTCAGCTCTAGATAGATTACATGTATCCGAAATAAACGAATTATTTGTTTATTATTTTTTAATAAAAATTATCATAATATTTGTTATATATATATATATATATATATATATATATATATATATATATATATATATATATATATATATATATATATATATATATATATATATATATATATATATATATATATATATATATATATATATATATATATATATATATATATATATATATATATATATATATATATATATATATATATATATATATATATATATATATATATATATATATATATATATATATATATATATATATATATATATATATATATATATATATATATATATATATCAGCCCAATGCTATTTGGGAAAGGTCCAACAAGACTCAAATCTTCCAGTGTCGGGCACGGTTCTAGACAAACCGGGCAGGCATCTCCCCTCGTCGGATAGAACAACACGTCTTCCACACGTTCTCCACGTGCTCCCCCGCGGGGACACGTCATCAGACAACTACCCATCTCTAAAAGAGCTGGTCAGCCCACCTTCCGGAGATCACGGGACAGTTGAGTTAGGGCGAAGACCACGTGCTGGTCTTCACTATGCCACTTAAGCCCTAGCAGTCACTTGGGTTGGGCCTGACCATCCAGCTCAACACAAGTTACCGTTGGCCCTGCGCTAGGGTCTCACTATAAATACCATTTTTCACTAAAGGGTCAGGTATTATATTCTCTACACCTCACTTCTGTATTTGCTCCCACTCTGGTTCTTTACTCACTTAGGCATCGGAGTGTCTTGCAGGTACACCCCCTCCTCCTCCCTACTTTCGTTAAGCAGCTTCCAAATCAGTGACGTGTGACGGTCAACAATCTCTTCTGATCATGTACGATCAGTGACGCCGTTTGTGGGGAACTGAAGCTTCCCCGTTCATCCGAGCATAAGAACCAAAGCTTCCAACTTCAATCTTCGAGATCATGACTAGCTCACGCCATGACAATGTTGTCCATAATTCCGCCTTCTCCTCAATCACCAACGGCGATGACCAGGCTGGATTATCCCACGCCCGTGAGGGTGACGTGAGGGACGGTCGAACTGCCTCCCCTTCGTTTGAGGACGCGACACATCACGTCGCACCTCGAGCAAGGAGCCCGACTATTTTCCAGCCCGTTCCTACGCCAGCTGGAGCGGACCCAACGATGACTGCCCTCTTCGCAGCCATCAACCAAACCAATCTGATGTTGTTCCAGCAAAACGAGCACATTGGGATGCTAGAACAGGATACCTCATCTCGCTCTCCTCCGTGAAGAAACCAACGCGAGGACTCCCGGAGCCCCTCTCCCCATCAACGGGGGTGCCGACCACAGCTGGAGAGGCCCCAACCAGTGGCCTCCAAGAAGCACGACTGATCACCTCCCCGAAAGGAGAGGCGTTCCCCAATCCCAAGAGCGAACAGACCGGAAGCCCCTCGGCACAATCCTTCGCCTTCGCGCTCCCCTGTTCGCAGTGACGAGGACGACTACAGGACCCCTCTGTTGCGGGAAATCATGGCAACCCTCATCCCCCATGGGATGGAGAAACCGCCCGTACTCTCCCCATACGACGACACCTCAGACCCGGATGACCATTTGGAAGATATCGAGGCCATGCTAGACTATCGAAACGTCTGAGGAGTCATCAAGTGTAGGCTCTTGCCGACGACGTTAAGGAAGAGAGTCATGGCTTGGTACAAAAGCCTAGAGCCTGAGTCCGTCACGTCGTGGAGGGTCCTGAAGGATCTCTTCTAGCAACATTTCACGGTGTCCCGATGTCATCCGAAGATAGAGGATGCCCTGGGCGCAATCATCCAAGCCCCAAACGAACCCCTCAGGAACTACATCGAGAGATTCACGAGGGAGGCGGTCCAGGTGACAACTTCAGACGACATAAAGAGTTACCTCAAGGAGCAAGGCGTGTGTCATGACTCCAAATCCTACGAGGCCGTGGCAATCCACCGGCCAACTACCCTACGAGGCTTCCTCGAAAAAGTCCGCCACTACATCCGGTATGAGGAGACCGAAGCCGCTAATTCAGCCCGGGACTCCCGTAACCGCGAAACCCCTCGCGGATCCCGGGAAGAGGGGGCTCCGGTCCCCCGGCGAGGGGGAGATCAACGATGAGACGATCGTCCCCGATAGCTCCGAGAGCATAAGGGCCCCGCAGGCTGCTTCGTCGAGTACACGGCCCTAGTCGCTTCCCGCGAGCGCATCCTGGCTGAGTACGCCAACTCAGAGTTCGTCCGGGTAGGTGTCCGTTTTCCCAAATCGAAACCCCCCAAGGCCAACGTGGACAAGTCTAAATACTGCCGCTTCCACCGCGGCCACGAGCATGTCACCGAGGACTGCTTCCATCTGAAGGACGCAATCGAGATACTCATCGAGGATGGGCACTTGAAAAGATACACCAGGGGAGGGGATGCCCCTCGATAGGAGGCCCACGAAGCGAAAAGGGTCGAGGACATCCCCCTCCCTCCAACAAATCCGGGTTGTAGGTGGCCCTCAGTATAAGTCAGCCTGAAGACTTGTTCTCCCTGAGAGAATACAGCCTCCCTACCGGGCACCCGCTGCCCGAGGAACCAATACGCCCTATTAGCCTGTGGGAATACTTCCCCACCGCGATGGTCATCTCAGGCGGGGCCCCAAACAAGCTCTCCATCGGGTCCATGAAGAGAAAGTGTGACAAGTTGATGAGCAACAACTCCGACAAAATGAGCACTCTCGAAAAATTCCACAGTCGGTCTAACCCGATCACATACTACCTCGAAGAGTTGCCCGGAGGAGCCCCTAACTCCGTCATTCCCCTGCTGATCTGGGCATAAATGGAAAACTTCGACATCCGCCATATCCTAGTCGACGGAGGGAGATCAGTGGATATCATGTATACCCACCTATTCTCAACGCTGCAACTCGACGAGACCAACTTGACCCCCTATGTCGTCTCCAACCTCCAGGGGTTCAACGGGACGACAACGAGACCGTGGAGATACGTGGAGCTCAAGGTCACCTTCGGGGCGCAGGAAACGGCCAGGGAAATCAACATCCGCTTCCTGGTCGTCGAGTGCCTATCCCTGTACAACTGCATCTTAGACAGGACGGCGCTGGCAGAGTTCACCGCGGTGCCATCGATAGTCCACCTAAAGATGAAGTATTATACCAGTCTGGGAGCCATCGTCACCCTCAACAGGGACATAGAAGTAGCCCGGAGGTGTTTCGAGGCGGCAATGAAGGGCATCATCACGATCGGTCCCTCTACTAAAGCGACCAAGCCTCCGCCTGTCCAGGAGAGCAGGCCAAAGAACCATGTCAACGCCGTGGACCTCGACTGCCGCTTCCCCAGCGAACAGGACCATGAAGACGAAGCCGAGCATGCTCCTCCAACGGTCAACGGGGAGCCCTTCCATCCAACGCGCCCCATTCCAGACGGGGACTTCGAGATAGTCGTCCTCAGCGATGATGAGGCCAGGAGCGTGAAGATTGGAGCTGGACTACCCGACCTGGCGAGGAAGCAGCTAAAAGCCTGCTGTTGCACCCTAAAATTTGACCAACCGGTTCCCATATCTGATTTATGTTTCGACGCATTTTGCATTCGCATTCGCATACGGCATGCATTGCATTTTTATCATTCAGATTGATTGTTATTAGGATTATAGCCCCTGGCGTCTCAGGCAGTTCAGGCCGGTTGGAATAAAAATCTGTTGAGGATTGATGCTCGTTCCCTGTGTTCTCAGGCCATCTCGGTGCCCGGGTTCCGCTACGGTTGCAATTGGGTTTTAATCGGTTTAATCGGCCTCCTGGCATTTTTAGGATTTTTCTGTCATTTTTCTGGATTTTTAATGCATTTAATGGATTTTTCTGGATTTAATAGAGTTTTTATAATTTTTAGAGTTTTAAATAAATTTTCTTTTCTTTTTTAGAGATTTACTAGATTTAAATGAATTTTTAGATATTATAGTTTTTAATAAATTTTAGATATTAATTTTCTTTTAATAGTTTTTAATAGATAAATAGATATTTTTCTTTTAAAAGAGTAGATAAAAAAAATAGATAGTATTGTTTTTTTAGATTTTTATTAGAGTTTTATTGTTTTTTAAAAAAAATTAATAGAATGGATTTTTAAAAAAATAGAGATTAAATGTTTTTTTAGATTTTTATTTGATTTTGTTTTTCAGAATTAATTAGGTTTTTTAAAAAGATAATTTTTTAGATATTAAATAATAGTTCTTAGATTTTTTAGATTTAATTCGGTTTTTTATTTTTTATTTTCGTTTTTAGATTTTAATTAGGTTTTTAATAGATTAATTAGGTTAATTGTCAGTTTTAATTTTGTTTTAGAGCTAATCAGAGTTTAATTGGTTTTTTTTAAGTCATCTAATCATCATTAAGTCTCAATTGGGCCACAATTATGCATTATCTAAATTCAAGCCCAGTCAGAGTCCATTTTCGCAGAGCCACGTGTCCCATAAATAGCAACGCCACGCGTGCGTTTTACAGCTTGGACACCTCATTCTCTCTCACACCCAGAACCCTGCCACGTCTCACCCTCTCTCCTCACACTTGGCACCCTTTGCTTCACCCTCAGCCACACGTGTAACACTCTCACGCCTCCCTCTGCCACCCGTCCCCTCACCGGAGACTCTCACCGCCGGCCATGCAACAACCCACCGGACCACCTCCCTCCGCCGCAACTGTCACCGGAGACCGGTGAATTCACCGGAATCTGCAAAAATCTCCAGAAATTCATCCAAACTTCATCTTCCTTCTCCAATCCATCTTCATCAACAATCATCCATCATCGCCGGAATCTCATCAGATTTTTTTCCCCAACTCCATCTTCGCTCATTGATGTCCATCAATTCATCATCTGGATCTTCAACCGGTCACCAGATATCCACAAAATATCTTCGTGTTCATCACTCTTCAGAAGATTCTCCAGCTTCATCATCAGTTTTTGCCAAATATTCATCACGAGCAACATCAGATCTTCAAGCGAATTTCAGAAATCTTCATCGTCTTCCTCAGAAAACTTCATAGTGTTCTTGAGTTTTTTTCCCAGAAATCTTCTTTGACGTTCATCACCTTCAACCTTCGTAGATCCAGATTTTCCAGATTCGATCCGTCAAGATCCATCAAGATCCAACGCCAAACTTCTTCAGATCTTCAAGCGATTTTCATCGAATCGTCCTCTGACCTTCGTCATCAACATTTCCAGAACCTCCGTCTTCATCCGATTCTCCAGGTTTTTTGTTCATCTTTCTCTAAACTTGTAAGCATGCATGTTGTTCATCTGGATTTAGTGCTAGGTTAGACGATGAAATTAGGGTAAAATCGTGTTGTTTAGGATTGAGTATCAGATTGGTGAGGTGAGTGTTAGATTAGGGTTTGTTGAACTGAGATTTGAGGGATTTGATTGGTGATGGTGAAGAACGTTAGGGGTTTGATTTGCATGTGTGGAGAGGGTTTCAGATAGGGAGAATTTCAGAAAGGAATAGCGCCATTTAGGGCTCGTTGGGAGAGAAGGTGAACAGTGACGTTGGAAGGGAGAATGAGAGGAGTTTGTTTAGGGTTAGTTGTGCTGAATTGTGAATGGGTTAGTCTGGGCCTTAGGCCCATTTACTCGCTTGCTGACCATAATCCCTTTGTTACTCGTCACACCCCCTCCCCTGGTTTGTATTTTGGGATTGGGCCTAGTGTATTTTCTGTTTACACCCCCAGTTTAGGGCACAAAATGAATATGCAAGCAAATACCTGCTATTCGCGCCCCCTGGTTTTTTTTCTTTTTGTATTGTTTTCTGAAGCAAGCCTGGGCCTAGTGCATTCTGCTGAACGCACCCCCCTTTTCTGGGCCCAGTGTGTCCTGAAGTGTGAATAGCTGCTTCTAGCACCCCCCTGTTTTCCAATTGTTAATTGAATTTTCTTTTTCCTTTATCATTTGCATATAGTTTAAATAATTCATAATAAATTAAAAAATAATCTTTTTAACATGGGGATTTTTGCTACATTTCAATAATGATGTCAAGAAAATTGTGAGAAAATAAAAATAGTATTTTAGGTATTTTTTCCATTTAGGGTAAATTTTCACATTTAATAGCTTTTATGTTCATTTTGTTTGTGCATACATTTTGATGAATTTTGTTTAGGCATTTAAATTCGTATTTTGATTCCATTCTTTTTGTGCTAGCTAGATTAGAACATTAAGTTCCCCCTGGATTTATTCCATATTTTTTGTGGATTAATCTTGATTAGTTTTTATTAGAGAACATCAGGGTGATAGTTTTAGGGTTCAAACTCAACATAGGTGCATTCTAACATTTTATTTTGGGCTTTTTATCATGAATTATGTTATGGGACATATAGGGTATGTAGGGTAGATGTAGAAATCCCCTTATAATAAATCCTAGAATTTTACATACCATTTTACTATTTTTAGTATATTGTGCAAATTGTGTGATTGTTTAGTGTTCCCATTTGGGGTTTATGTTGCTTGCTTGGGCTTTTGGGTTTTTATTTGGGGTGTGGGCATGGTTTGAGCTTGTGGAAGCATGAAGAATCAAAGGAGAAGATTGAGGATAATAATCAAAGGTTGATGCATGAAGATTGCTTGGGTTGAAGATGTTGATTGAAGACATAGGAAATAATAGGAATAAGCAAAGCCTTAGAATAGAACAAATTCTTTCATAAAGATGGATAGCTTCCTTTGCTTCCATTCTTCTCAATGATTAAAAGTCCCTCTATGATATTCACCTCCCTCCTTTGGAGGGATAAGTGGTTTTATCTAGGAGGTAGAACTTTGAGGGAAACAGTCTGTTACAATGTCAACTATTCATAGACTTCCTTTGGTTGTCAATGAACTGTTTGACATTCAATTTATTCTGATAAATCAATTCTCATCTAGGAGAGCTTGTCTTGAAGAGAGAAGCCATTGAAGATAGAGATGAAGATCAAAGATTGACAAAGATGAGGATTGTTCATGTCAAAGTTGTGCAACTGTTAAAGCTAGGGTTTACTGCTGTTTGGAGCTAGCTGCTGCTTGATGTTGTCAATTGGTTAAGATTCTGTGCTTGCTTGAGCTTGGTGATTTCTTGAAGATGGAAGCTTATTGTAGCTTGGGTCTCATTGGAGCTTGACTTTGGGATTCATTGGGAGATTGCTGTTAATCAACTGTCAGAGTTTGCTGTTTTTCATAGTTGCTGCTGTAGGAGCTGGGGTGCTGTCAGGGCTGGTTTTGGGGTTTTATTTTCTTTGCTGTATTGTTTGTTAATTTTCCCCTTGAGGTTGAGGTGAAGCTGTTTCACTTTGCTCATTGTTTTCTAGGTTCGAGGTTGAGTGGGACTCCCTTGCCTCGCTTGTACTGCTGCATTCATGCATTTTACTGCTTTACTGTATATATGATGTTGCTTTTCCGTTTATCCCCTTAGGATCTCTGTTTCTCTTTGTGCAAGAGAGAAATATGACAGACATTAGGCTCTCATCCATGCATGACAACATTAGGGTAGATTCTGATTCCCTTTTAACCCTAGGTTAGAGTTCTTTCTCTTCTATCTCAAAACAATCAAAAATACAATAAGAGGTCAAACATCAATAAAAGACAGTTCTCGCGTAAAAGACTGTAAACCAATCAAAAGAGTCATTTTTGTCCGCTTGGACCCATAATCAGGAGAAAACCTTTTTAGAAGGATAAAAACAATCAAGACAAACTTGTGTCTTCCGTAGCCTGAACTACGTTTGCTTTGATCTTTCATGCTGTATGAAAGTACGTAGGCATAGGATGCGATATCCTAGCGAGCAACCTTCCCCTCCTTTCCCGTAGGTAGGCGAACTACGTTGACTCTGATTTCTTGTTCCAGACGGGAATACGTAGGCATAAAGTGTGATACTTTGCCGAATCATTTTATTTTCTTTTAACCCCAGACCTGTAGAATAGATAGAATAACAATCCGTACTAGAAAACAAGCGTGGATCCCGTCGAGTACGGCGGACGTGAGGGGTGCTAATACCTTCCCCTTACGTAACTGACTCCCGAATCCAGGATTTGGTTGCGATGACCATTCCTTTCCCGTCTTTGCGGTAGGTTTACTCTGAGCATTTCCTTTCCCTCTGTTGGGATAAATAACGCACGGTGGCGACTCTTCTGTTCGCCTGGAGCGCCGCCGAGATGCCCGGACTTGATCCCGAGGTCGCTTGCCACCAGCTCTCCATCAACCCAGCAGTGAAGGCCATAGTACAACGTAGGCGTCGGCAATCCCCCGAAAAGTCGGCGGCGACTGAAAAAGTTGTAAAAGACCTCATAGAGGCAAATTTTATTTTGGAAGCCCGATATTTAACCTGGTTGTCCAACGTTTTACTTGTTAAAAAATCAAATGGAAAATGGAGAATGTGCGTTGACTACACCGTTCTCAACCGGGCATGCCCCAAGGACGCTTATCCCCTCCCCAATATCGGCAAGCTCGTCGACAACTCAGCGGACTTCAAATTATTATCCTTCATGGACGCCTACTCGGGATATAATCAGATCTTTATGGTCGAAGTCGACAAACAGAGCACAACCTTCATGACCGAGTCAGACAACTATTACTACAACGTAATGCTCTTCAGCCTAAAGAACGCCGACGCCACCTATCAACGGATGATGAACAAGGTCTTCTAGGGAGAGTTGGCGATATGATCGAAGTCTACATGGACGACATGATCGTCAAATCGCATACTGAGATCGACCACACGGCCCACCTCAAGAAGGTATTCGAGACAGCGAGGAACTGCAGGATGCAGTTTAACCCGGAGAAGTGCACCTTCGGTGTACGCGCGGGGAAGTTCCTCGGGTTTTACCTGACTGAACGAGGGATCAAGGCAAACCCGGACAAATGTCAGGCCTTCTCCGAGATCGCGATGCCGAGAACGAAGAAGTCGATACAGTCCTTGAACGGGATGCTCGCTTCATTATCCTGCTTCGTCGCCAAATCCGCGCAACATGCCCTCCCATTTTTCAAACTGCTAAGGAAAGAGGCCGCGTTCGAATGGACGGAGGAGTGCGAACAAGCCCTCCTCCACCTCAAACGTGTCCTGTCGGAGCCACCGGTCCTGACGAGGCCAGACGTCGGGGAAACCTTCTACCTGTACCTAGTCGTTTCCACCGAAGCTGTGAGCACCGTACTAATCCGGGAAACCCCTGACGGGCAGAAACCGATCTACTTTATAAGCAAGGCCCTCCACGGACCCGAGGTGAGGTATCAGTAGATTGGAAAATTCTCCCTGGCCATCATCAACGCGGCTAGGAGACTCCGACACTACTTCCTGGCTCATACCATCGTAGTCAGAACCGAGCAGCCTGTCAGACAGCTGCTCGGCAGGCCCGACATGTCAGGGCACATGTTAAAGTGGTCACTGGAACTCTCCGAGTTTGAAATCGTCTATGAAGGCAGGAAATCCCTTAAGGCACAAGTACTAGCCGATTTCGTCGCCGAGATGACTCCCACCGTGGAACCAACCCCCAAAGCCCACAAGTGGACTATCTTCGTCGATGGCGCTTCGAGCTCCTCGGGAAGCAGCGCGGGCATCATCCTCGAGAACGAGGAAGGCACGGTCGTGGAAGTATCCATAACCTTGGACTTCCCAACAACAAACAATCAGGCCGAGTATGAAGCCTTCTTAGCCGGACTCCGCCTGGCAGAAGATCTCGGAGCCAAGGAGATAAAAATCTTCACGGACTCCCAGTCAGTCGCCTCCCAAGTCCGGGCAGAGTACCAAGCGAAAAACGATAATATGGCCGAATATTTGGCCCTTATCAGGGAGTGGATGAAGAGTTTTGACTATGCGGAAGTATAACACATTCCACACGAGAAGACTACCCGGGCAGACGTCCTCTCGAAGCTAGCAAGTACGAAGAAAAAAGGCGGGAACAAATCCGTCGTCCAAGAGGTCATCGCTAATCCCAGCACGTAATTGGCGAAAACAACGCTTGAGGTCAACTCCATTGGGGACAATGACTGCTGGATGACCCTGATACACGCCTACCTTAGCATTGGTCGCCTCCCCGATGACGTGAAGGAGGCTAGCGCTGTCAAACGTCGAGCTTGTTCCTATGTGCTGCTCGAGGGGAGATTGTACCGAAGAGGCTTCTCGATCCCTCTCCTCAAATGCGTTGACAAAGCCCAGGCCTCGGGCATCCTGCAAGAGATCCACGAGGTCATCAGTGCTCAACACTTAGGGGGAAGGTCCCTCACCCGGAAGGCCTTACAAGCAGGATACTACTGGCCGACGATACAGCATGACGCTAAGGAGCATGTGAAGAGATGCAACAGGTAACAAAGGCACGAGGACATGCACCTCGCCCCTCCAAGAGAGCTCAAGACCCTCTCCTCTCTATGGTTGTTTACCTGGTGGGGGATGGACATCCTCAGTCCATTTACCATAGGCTCCTATCAGAAAAAATACCTGATAGTCGGTGTTGACTATTTCACCAAATGGATCGAGGCCGAAGCTCTAGCCAAGATCATGACGCACAACATATTCCACTTCTACAAGAGGAACATCCTCGCCAGATTCGGCGTCCCCTGGCCATCGTAGCCGACAACGGGACGCAGTTTACTAACAAAAAATTCCGAGACTTTGTGACCAAGCTCGAGACAAAGTATCACTTTACCTTAGTCGAGCACCCACAAACAAACGGTCAAGCAGAGGCCGTGAACAGGGTTATCCTCCAAGGTCTAAAGTGAAGCCAAGGAAGCCAAGAAAAGATGGTCCGAGGAGCTCCACAGCATGCTCTGGGCCTACCGAACAACACTCTACTCGGCCACCGGAGAGACCCTTTTCTGAATCACCTACGGAACCGAGGCGGTGATCCCGATGGAAATAAGGGAGCCATCCAGAAGAACCGAATCTACCTCGAGGAAGAGACCAACGACGAGGCCCTCCGAGAGGAACTCGACTTGGTCGAAGAAATCCGTTCGGGGGCAGCTCTCTGCGAAGCCACGATGAAGCAGAAAATCACCCTTCGCTATGACAACAAAGTCATAAGATGCGAGTTCCAGGTTGGTGACCTGGTCTTGCGAAGAAACCAGAAAGACTCACCCGAGGGTAAGCTTGCAGGAAGTATGTCGACCACGGGGCCTACTATCTCCAAAACCTATACGGGGACGAAATTGCTCGACCATGGAACTTTGAGAAGCTCAAAAGATACTACAGTTAAACACTACCCGCGACGAACGACTTCGTGATCATGGGAGCGCGACCTGGTACCACACGCCTCCCAAAAACTCAACAAAAACAAGCGCCTGCCCTTTTGTGTATGCGAGTAGAGCGTTCTGTTTGACGGGGGACCCTCGACCGAGGACCACCACCGCCGTACTGAGAAGGAAAAACACCCAGCTCGCGATGGAACGTTCACGGTGTAACGCCCATTTTAATTATTTAAGTTTTCCCGTGTTATTTTATTATTGGCATGCCCTATATGGAAAGTTGTTGAGGAAATAAGAGCATAGTATTAATATTATATAAACGATAATGATGATAATTAATAATTAATATTAATGTTGATATTATTATTATTATTATTATTATTATTAATATTATGAGGTTTTAATATTATTGGAATTAAGAAAATGAGGAAATATTATTAATGTTTTGGAAATTAAAAAGAAAAGGAGGATTTATATTAATTGAAATTGTTTTGGGGGTATTGAGGGAAATTGAGAAAGAGAACACGATCGTGAAAGGAAGAAGAAGAAGGACATGGTCTAGTAAGTGCAGAGCAAGCTTGAGAGACGATCAAGAGGAACTTAGTTGTGGAATTCTTGAAGATTCTTCATCAAAGCTGCGTATTTGAGGTAAGGGGGAGGGGGGAGAATCGGTTAAATTTCGGTAAATGCATGAATATTAGGTAGAAGGGGATTTCCCTTAATCCCATAGGTTGATGATTATGTTTTATGTGATGTGATGATTCTGGGTTTGATGCTGATATGCTTGAATTCATTGCATGTGTTGTTTGCTCAATTTGGGGATTTCAGATAGTGTGAAGTTTATGCCGAAACTGAGTAAACGCGTAGAGCTGACATTTAATCGGGTTAAATCGAGGATAGATGTTGTATATAGGTGATGGAATAATGGTCTGGTATGATGGGGTTTGGTTTGGAATAGAATAGGCTGAGTTCGGAGCGTTTTGCCGACTCTGAGCAGTGGCATTATTTTTCTGAAATCGCAGGTATTCGCTGGGCGAATGAAGGGGCGAGCCTTCGCCAGGAGAACTGAGCAGCGAGTGCTGCCAGTAGCCTCTGTCTGGCTTCGCTAAGGGTTTCGTCGGGCGAGCTTCAGCGAGCATTCGCTGCGGGGCTTCGCCAGGCGAATGTGCCAGCGAGCGTGACAAAATGTTGTGTTTTTGAGTCGTGCTGTTCGGTTCTCTCGTGATTGTTGGACCCCTGTTGGTCATGGTTGATTACGCGATTGTTGGTGAGCTGTGGAGGGTATATGTGTGGTGTGGAATATGATTTCCTTGATATTGTTCAATTAGAATGATTGAATTCGGTATATATGTATATATATATATATATATATATATATATATATATATATATATATATATGTATATATATATATATGTATATATATATGTATATATATATATATGTATATATATATACATATATATATATGTATATATATATATATATATATATATGTATATATATATACATATATATATATATATATATATATATATATATATATATGTATATATATATATATATATATATATATATATATATATATATATATATATATATATATATATATATATATATATACATATATATATATATATATATATATATATATATATATATATATATCTGTGTGTGTGTGTGTGTGTGTGTGTGTGTGTGTGTGTGTGTGTGTGTGTGTGTGTGTGTGTGTGTGTGTGTGTGTGTGTGTGTGTGTGTGTGTGTGATATGGGATGAAATGTGATCAGTGGAATTGTGTACACCTATTGTGTTTGTTGTTTTGTGTTATGCATAGCATGGTTGTGGTATTGTGCTCCTGTGTGGAGGGTGATGGCCTGGTGCCCATCGGTAGTGATATTGTGCTCCTGTGTGGAGGGTGATGGCCTGGTGCCCATCGGTGATTGTGAGGGATAGATCCTGTCTCGGGGGAGCGTAAGTGATCTATCCTGGTTTTGATGTGCTCCTGTGTGGAGGGTGATGGCCTGGTGCCCATCGATGATGATAATGTGTTCCTTCGGAAAGGTTGATGGCCAGGTGTCCATCGGTGTTGTTGTTGAGTCGGTACCGCATATCATGGGTTGGGTTGCATGTGTTGCATTATGTTATATGTTATGGTTGTGTGGGACAGTAGGTCCAAGTATATGTATGTGAATGATAATTGTGTGATTTACTGACTTTTTATTCATGTACATTATTACCGTTATATTTTGATCGTGATTTCTCACCCCTTTGCTTTTGTTGTGGTCTGTGTTTCTTCGGAAGTACAGATAATCCAGGTGTGTAGCTAGCTTGGTTTGTGGCAAGTCGTAGGAATGCTCTGATACGTAACACCGGGGCTTTGGAGAGTTATTTTGTTATCTGATGATTTTGTGTGCCTCTGTGGCGTATCGTGTTTGATGAATCTTTTGGGTGAACATGTTTGTATATTTTGGGCAGTGGCCGAGGAAGATGTATATGACATGCAGATGATGTTATGTGTGTGTATATATTTACGATGATGAATTTCCGCTGTGTTATAATTGTTGAAACTCATTTAATGGAAAATACTTTGTTGGTTTAATTCTGTGACATCCCGTTTTATGGTGCGAAACTCTGATGATTGTTTATTTTAATTGCATTTATTTTATTTTGGGAAACAGGGTGTTACAAGCTGGTATTAGAGCAGGTCGGTCCGTCCGGCCAGTGTAGTGTTTTGAGTCTGTCCTTAGGATAGAGGTTCTGTGTCTTTTGACCCTGTGTTGTTGTTGTTGAGCAGTATGGCGGGAAGGAATGATGCTACGTTGGCTGCAGCTATGCAGGCGATGACGCAGGTGGTTGCTAATCAGAACCACGCTGCGGGTGCACAATTCAGGGATTTATAGTAGTTTTAGAACAACAAGTCGCCGACGTTTCAAGGAGGAATTTTGGACCCTGAAGCGACGCAAAAGTGGCTTAAGGCGATTGAGAAGATTTTCCGAACCATGGGTTGTAGTGATGAGCAGAAGGTGAGGTTCAGTACTCACATGTTAGAGGGAGAAGTTGAAGCTTGGTGGGACAACAGTCGCCAGAGGTGGGAGACTGCAGGAACTCCAATTACTTGGGATGTTGTTCGCACTGGTTTTTTTGAGAAGTATTTTTCGGAGGATATTCAAAGTGCTAAAGAGATCGAGTTTCTGGAACTGAAGCAGGGCAATATGACGGTGGTCGAGTATGCGGCTAAGTTTGAAGAGTTGGTGCAATATTGTCCCCATTACAATACTGATGGAGCGATGACCTCCAAGTGTTTGAAGTTTGAGAATGGGCTGCATCCGGAAGTGAAGATGGGAATAGCTTGTCAGAAGATCAGGGAATATCCTGAGCTGATAAGCAGAAGCAGGATTTATGACAATGATAACCAGGCGAGGATCGCGTATTACAAGGCTGCAAATGATCGTAAGGGTAAGCAAAGGTTCGGTGGTACTCCTTACAGTGTTCCTACTGATAAGGGGAAGTTTAAGGTTGCTGCTAATAAGAAGCCCAGAGAAAGAATAGTGTCTGCTGATGGGAAGTGTTTCTGGTGCGGTGGCATGGGTCATCGTGCTGATGATTATTTTCATGAAGTGAAGAAGTGATTCAAGTGTGGTAAGTCGGGTCATGTGATGGCTGATTGTCGGACTGCTATGCCTACTTGTTACAACTGTGGTGAGAAGGGTCACATCAGTATGCATTGTGAGAAGCCGAAGCCAGCTCAGGTGCCTCAGACCAGTGGAAAACTGTTTGCGGTGGTGGGAACTCAAGATGCTAGTGATGATCGTTCTATCCAAGGTACTTGTTTCATCAATAATATTGCTTTGTCTGCTATGATTGATACGGGTGCTACCCACTCGTTCATTTCCGTTGATTGCGTGAAGTGGTTAAGTTTGGTGCCAACTACTCTTGAGCGGCGGATGACTATTGAGACTCCCTCTATTGGTTTAGTGACTACTTCTTTGGTGTGTTTGAAGTGTCCACTGACTATCTTCGGTAGAGATTTTGGGGTAGATTTGATTTGTCTACCACTTGGTGGTTTGGATGTTATTCTGGGTATGAACTGGTTGGAGTTCAATCGAGTGTATATTGATTGTTTTCGGAAGGTGTTGTTGTTCCTGACTCCAGAAGAGGAGGCCTTGACAGATTCCTTATCTAGTAAGGAATTGAGAATCTTGTTGGAGAATGAAGCTAAAATGTTTGCTTTATTTGCATCATTAGCTGTTGACGGAAAAGCGTCATTGGAAGAGTTGGCAGTGGTGAATGAGTTTCCGGAAGTGTTCCCTGATGACATTACAGAGTTACCTCCGAAGAGAGAAGTTGAGTTTAGCATTGATCTTGTTCTTGGTACGAGGCCTATTTCTATGGCGCCGTACAGGATGTCGGCAGTGGAATTGGCTGAATTGAAGTCTCAGATTGAAGAGTTGTTGGATAGGAATTTTATCAGGCCAAGTGTGTCACCGTGGGGAGCTCAAGTGTTGTTAGTGAAGAAAAAGGATGATAGCATACGGTTGTGCATCGATTACCGTCAGTTGAATAAAGTGACCATCAAGAATAAATATCCTCTTCCAAGGATTGATGATTTGATGGATCAGCTGGTGGGAGCTCGTGTGTTCAGTAAGATTGATTTGAGGTCAGGTTACCATCAGATCAGAGTGAAAGAAGGTGATATTCAGAAGACATCGTTTAGAACTTGATACGGACATTACGAGTATGTGGTAATGCCTTTCAAAGTGTCGAATTCCCCGGGAGTGTTCATGGAGTATATGAACCGAATCTTCCACTCTTATTTGGATCAGTTCATTGTTGTATTCATTGATGATATCTTGATTTATTCGAAGTCTAAGGAAGAGCGTGCAGGACATTTAAGAATTGCTTTGCAAGTGTTGAAGGATAATAAGCTGTTTGTGAAACTGTCGAAGTGTGAGTTCTGGTTAAAGACAGTGAGTTTCTTGGGGCATATTATTTCTGGTGATGGTATATCGGTAGATCCATCAAAGGTGAGTGCGGTGTTCCAGTGGGAACCGCCAAAGACAGCGGCAGAGGTTAGAAGCTTTTTGGGTCTGGCAGGGTACTATCGAAGGTTCATTGAAGGGTTTTCTACTTTGGCTTTGTCGTTGACTCAGTTGACGAGGAAGAATCAAGTTTTTATGTGGGATGCTGCTTGTGAAGAGAGTTTTGTGGAATTGAAGAAGAGATTGACTACGACACCGGTGTTAGTGTTACCGACTTCGAGTGAACCGTTTGTGGTGTATTGTGATGCGTCTAAGATGGGTTTAGGCGGAGTTCTTATGCAGAATGGTAAAGTGGTGGCGTACGCTTCGCGACAACTGAGGGTGCATCAGCGGAATTACCCTACTCATGATCTTGAGTTAGCTGCGGTGGTTTTTGTGTTGAAGATCTAGAGGCGTTGTTTGTATGGTTCCAGGTTTGAGGTATTCAGCAATCATAAGAGTCTGAAGTATCTGTTTGACCAGAAAGAGCTGAATATGAGGCAAAGAAGATGGTTATAATTCTGGGAGGATTATGATTTTAGCCTAAGTTATCACCCGGGAAAGGCTAATGTAGTAGCCGATGCCTTGAGCAGAAAGGCGATTCATATGTCGACTATGATGGTGAAAGAGATGGAGCTTATTGAGTAGTTCATAGATTTGAGCATGGTTTGCGAAACTTCGGTAGATTGCGTGATGTTGGGAAAATTGCAAGTGAACAATGATTTCTTGGATATGATCAGAGAAGGTCAGAAGCTTGACGTGAAGCTAGTGGATGTGATGTCTGGAGTGGGGAGAGACTTCGATGGTGATTTCAAGTTGGATGGTTCAGGTGTGTTGAGGTTCCGAGGTAAAATTTGTGTGCCAGATGATGATGAGTTGAAGAAGTCGATTCTGAGTGAAGGACATCGTAGTGGTTTGAGTATTCATCCAGGAGCTACGAAGATGTATCATGATTTAAGGAAGATGATTTGTTGGTCAGGTATGAAAAAGGATATAGCTTGGTTTGTGTATGCCTGTTTGACGTGTCAGAAATCGAAGGTGGAGCACCAGAAGCCAAGTGGATTGATGCAACCGTTAGAGATTCCAGTTTGGAAGTGGGATTGTATCACCGTGGATTTTGTTACGGGTTTGCCGAGCACGACGAGAGGATTTAATGCCATTTGGGTAATTGTGGATCGGCTTACGAAGTCTGCACATTTTGTGCCGGTTAATATAAGTTTTCCGTTGGAGAAGCTGGCGGAGATCTATATTCGGGTGATTGTGAAGCTTCATGGTGTGTCGTCGAGTATTGTGTCGGGTGATTGTGAAGCTTAATGGTGTGTCGTCGACTATTTAGACGTTGGAAGATTTGTTGCGGGCTTGTGTGTTGGAAAAAGGTGGTGCGTGGGATACTCATTTGCCATTGATTGAGTTCACGTACAACAACAGTTACCATTCTAGTATCGGAATGGCACCGTTTGAGGCTCTTTATGGTAGGAGATGCAGAACTCCTTTGTGTTGGTATGAGTCTGGTGAGAATGTGGTTTTAGGGCCAGAGGTTGTGCAGCAGACTACTGAGACAGTTCAGATGGTGCGTGAGAAGATGAAAGCATCTCAAGATAGGCAGAAGAGTTATCATGATAACCGGAGGAAAGAGTTGGAATTCAGTGAAGGTGATCACGTGCTCTTGAGAGTTAACCAGTGATTGGTGTAGGTCGTGCATTGAAGTCCAAGAAGCTGGATCCGAAGTTTATTGGGCCGTATCAGATTCTGCGGAGGATTGACGTTGTGGCTTATAGGTTGGTGTTGCCGCCGGAGCTTTCGAATTTGCATGACGTGTTTCATGTGTCTGTCATACCCTAAATTTGTCCTACCCAATTTTAAATATTTTCATTTTTTTATTCTTCCTTCATGTTTTACATTGCCCGCTTATTTTCTTGTTATTTAGACACGTGTCCGTTTGCCATTGGGGAATTTTTTGACTTTTATCATATTGACCAAAAAGAACGTGACACGTGGGCTAAAGACGTTTTCTGAATATTAAATCTTTTTTAGTTTCCCAACTTTTAATTTTTTTAATATTAATAATAATAATATTTTGTATATATTCATGTTTGTTGTTAATAATAATAATTAGTAATTTTTTGTGCTAGTTTTTAGTTTAATTTTTATATTTGTTTTATTATTATTCTATATCAATGTTTATATTAATTAATAGTTATTAGTTAATTAGAAAATTAACTAGTCAAAAAAAAAGTTAAAGGAAAAGAAATGGGATTGGAAAAAGCAGAGGAGCCCATCGTTTAGGCCCATTGGAGAGGCTGAAGGAGAGGGTTCCACACGTGTATAAAGAAGAAGGGAATTCTTTGTAATAGAAAACCCTAATTGGAAGCTACTGTTCACAGCCGCCCCAATCCCAACTAAGAAAAAAGCCCTACCCCTCTTCTCTGTGAAAGCACGGCCGCCACCCCATTAAAACAAACCCTTCTTCCTCGCACACTCCTTACCTTCACCGTCAACAACCCTTTGCTTCTACTTCCATCGCCATCACTGTTCTCGATCTCTCCTTGTTCTCTCCTTACAATCACCGCCATTACTGATAAAGTCAACTCCGAAAAACACTTTCAACCTCTCACAAATTCCTCCACGATTTCGATTTGTTTCATTGCAGTTTCGGAGGCTCAACAAATGGCTCAAGGCCCTTCACCATTTTCGATATAATCTCACAACAGTATTGAGGGTGATCGCATTCGTATTTGGTTCCACCGAGGTTTTCGAAATTTCCGACGTTACTCATCAATAATACATCTTTGATGGGGTCTTAGGTTTAATTTTGGTGTGGTTTTATGCTTCTGGTTTTTTTTACGATGGCGGCTTTATCTTATTTTGAAAGCAGGTTGTAGATGCAGTTAATATCGGTTGATTTCTGGCTAGGAGGGTTATTTTCATTAACCATTTACAAGCACTTTCTGTTCGTACTACCAGCCTTCACCGGAGATGAATACTCTTTCAAGAACAAACTCACGATGGCTCTCCGTAACTCAAAAATCACAACTCAATCTTCCATATGTTTCAGAAAGTTAGTGATTGCAAAGACGTGTTCGTAAGCTGTTTCAACAGGTGTGAGCTTTAATACAAGATTCAGATTCAAGTTGGCTTCTGTCGTGGCGCTTTCATGTTGAAGATGTGGCCATCTATTCCATCAACAATGACAACAACGTTTCTGCTTTCTCAGTGCAAGCACCCCCGTTTCAGTTGATCACGGCATTGCCGAATCATCAATTATGCAGCAAGAGCTTGAAAGCACCCTTATCTCAGCAGCTCTTCAACTCGCTCCATCAACTTGTGGCAACAATGACGTGTCGATCCGGTGGCATTTTGTATTTTTGTATTGCTGATGTTTTTGAGTTTATTGCAGGATTTGTTGAGCTGCAGTTTAACACTAATCAAGCTTATCACATTGGATTGAGAGTTTTCGAATCAAAAGCAAATATGTTGTTGAAGCTTTGATTCAGATTTTTGTTGTATTAACTTTTTTTTGACAGGTATTCAACTGCAGTGGTATTCTTCAAGACTTGGATTCTGAGATATTAGGTTGATGAGAATTATGGATAAGAGTTGGTTATCACAAATGCAGCAGCCGCGCAACCACAAACTTTGGGTCATTCATCTGCGATTGGGTCCATTTCTAATTTGATTCTTGTTTTTCTTTATGTCAGTTCTATTTGCTTTCAAGACATTATGTAGGCTGTGTGAATGTATTTCTTGTTGTTTGAGAGTGATAGCAATCTGTGGCAGCAGAAACTTAGTGATCTGGTAATGCATTCAAATTTCCATACGTACTCGTTATCAGGTTGTTCTCATGATTGTTGCTTCTCGGATTTTGTTGGCTTTAAGATGCATATGTATATCATGTGGTTATTTCACTCTTGTTAATAGTTCAGTCATGTTCTTGCGAGTAACTTTGTTTTGAGTTTTTCGTTGCAGCTATCATCGAGTTATCATAACGTAGGTTTCGGTTATGCGTGCGTTAGACTGCAACAAGTTTATGGAGACACAGATGAGCGAGAACGGGTTATGCATACGCTCAGATTTTCTTTGTAGTTTTCAATTTTCGTATTGGTTTCCTGTTCTGTTTGGGTGCATTTCCATTCATTGCAGGTTTGTGTGTTGCGGAAGCGACTGCAAAGTCGAACCAGTTCCGACTGCGCTATCACTTCGTCACGCGTTGGCTTTCACGGTTTTGAAGTGTTCAAAAGTTGAGTCGAATATGCCGTTACAATCGTGACGACTTATTTAACAACAACTTTGTGATAACTGTGGCGAGTTGGTTTCGGTTTATGGAGACAGAGATGAACATGAGAAGTGGATGTTAGATCTTTCTTTATTTTGAATTTTGGTATTGTTTTGCTATTTCTGTTGGTTGTTTTTTCATTTATACATAGGTTGAGAAATTATTAATGGATTTAATATGAATTCAATGTCGGTGTGACACCCCGGACTCCACCTTCTACAGCATATTGGCATTAACAAGGGACATCACCATGTTGTTCATTCGTGCGGCCCGTTAGCAACAACGGTGAATCACAATCTTGTTTGGCACGATTCGAAGTTATTGCAGTTCCGACGTTATTGTATGCTTGGGCCGATGCAGATAGCACATTTACTGTTAAGATCGTTTGTCAAATATGGAAGACATAAGGTTTTGTCGCTATGATTTACTCGAGTTCGGTTCTAGACGGTACATTCTTTCTTTTTTTTCATCACAAACACTGAAACTCATTTGTTTATGTAATGAACCAAGCTGCAACTTTGTGTTTTCTTGTAACAAATCCGGTTGTTTTGTTTAAAAATATTTTATTGTGGTTTAATTTGAAGTGATGCATTGGTATAGCCATGTGCCTAAGTCATGAATATTAAAGTTTCTGTAAACTTTCTATCATGCATGGTCAAAGTTTGAGTAATATGATGTATACTGTGTCAAAGACTTTGTTTTAGGTGATAACATTGACGGTACGGTCCGCCCTTGATACCATGTGGATGAGGTTAATTTAAGTTGATTCTGGGTTGTAGTTTGTTTGTGAAACATTGAAGTACCATTTTAGCTAATTAGATATTTAGGGATGTTATTTGATAATTATCATATAGCATGGGTATTCTCATTAATTTTATAACTATAACTCATATTGCAACCCATGGTTCCTATAAAACTCATGGCCGGTATGTCACGAATAAAAAGATCGGTATTTCGCCATGTTTGGACCTTTAGGTGGACGTTATGCTCACGTTGTCGTCACACACGCACTGCCCATGGGCATACTCCATTTTTTTGTTTTCTACATCCATTCCTGAACTCAATAGTCACTTTCAAGTAAAATCACTTTTTTTAAAATTTTAATGAATTAGTTTTTAAGACATTTCAAAGTATATTTCTAAGCTTGAGTAAATGTCTTTCTAAACTTTTTTTTTTTAAATAACGAAAAATGGAATTCTTGTAGTTTAGCATTTCTTGAGTTTTTTGAATGATCACTATTGGGGCATACGCCTCGGGTAGTGCATCATTCGAATTTTCGTGCTTTTTTTAATTAATCGGACAAAGAAATGTCATAAGAATTTAGCATTCTGTGTGATATTTCCGTTGTTCATCCAAACATTTTCCGAATGAAAAAGGTGTTGTTAGGATCTAGCATCCGAATGATACCCCGATTAATTGGTTGTGGGACCGACGTCTCATTTACTAAATAATCGTCATTCCTCCTATACTTCTCAATATTCAATTTCGTATTCTTACCTCACACGCACAAACTCTTTTCATACTCCTCGATTCGATTCAAATTATTTTCTCAACTTTTTTCTCAATTCAAATTCCGAAAGAAGGAGGTTCTTGGTGTAAGAGCACAGATTGTGTCTTAGTTATATCTCTATGTTTTGATGATAACACTTATAAATTTTGTATTCAAGAATTATATACTCTAAACGTGCTCTAGATTGTTTGCTACAGGCACTAAAGAAAATTATTTTAAGAAAGCAAAATTGGATCTGAACATTGTTCTTATGAAAGACTTCATAAGTTCAAGAGCATCTTTAGTGAAGATCTGAACACTGGTCCCAGAAGAATCTGACTACTGTCTCTTGAAGATTCTGAAGAAGGAGCCTCTAAAGCATAGAAGACTCTGCTCTGAAGGATTTACACGCTCAAGCACACTAGCTGCACATACTCTGATTCAGCTCAATCTGAAGAACATTCAAGACTCTGAAGATCCAGATGATCCTTGGTCTGGAAACTCCGAAGATTCAGATTCTAATGTTGAAAGCTGAACTTACTTTGAAGAAGATTTAAATATGTACGTTGGTTCTTCTCAACAGCTCTTTCCTATTTTGTGCTAGACACAAGGACACAGACAAAAAGGTTTTATCTGTGCATTCCATTCTGAGGAAAGTTTTCTGCAAGTGAAGACAAAAAGCATCAGGCTTGTTTCAGCACAGCCTCCAATGTGAAGACAAAAGGTTTTAGGCTTTTCTGCACAGCCTTCAACGTAACAAGACTTCTTGGATCTTAGTGCCTATATAAAGAAGTCCACTCCATCTTCTTCAGCATCGAATCTCTAGCAAAATCACTCCTCAAAGCAAATCTCTCAAAGCTCTTAATTATATTATTTTGCTTTAACTTTATTCTTAACTTAAGAGAAATATCACTGTTGTGATAACAGCTTATTAGAAGCATTCTTACTCTTGTAAAAGTTTTACTTTGTTTGTAAAAGGTTTTCCTTAAGAGGATCCAGTTGGGATCAGTTGCTCTTGAGAAGACTAAGAACGGTTGTTCTTAGGTGTTGCTATTTGTAATCTGTTTGATTAAAATAGTGGATTAAGTCCTTGACAGAGAAAGGCAAATCACTCTTGAGAGGGTGGACTGGAGTAGTTGTTTTCAACGAACCAGGATAAAAATATCTGTGTTCTAATCTTTGATTTTTAGTCTTACTTATTCAACCCCCCCTTCTAAGTAATTTTCTCACCTTCAGTTGGCATCAGAGCTCCGGTTCTGCGTGTGCTCCACTTAACCGTGACAGTTAAAGATCCAGTGAGAAAGATACTTTGATATTTGTGTTGTTGCCAATATGGATACATCTACATCAACTTGCAACAACAAATATGAAGGAGATAGGATCAGTACCAAGCCACCTATGTTTGATGGAGAAAAATTTGACTATTGGAAAGATAGAATAGAAAGTTTTTTCCTTGGGTATGATGCTGATCTTTGGGATATGGTCATTGATGGATATAAACATCCTACTGATGAGGATGGCAAAAAGATTGATAGAAAATCAATGACTGAAGTACAGAAAAGAGATTTCAAGAATCACCACAAAGCCAGAACTATATTGCTTAATGCAATCTCTCATACTGAGTATGAGAAGATTACAAACAGAGATACTGCTCATGACATGTTTGAGTCACTCAAAATGACTCATGAGGGAAATTCTCAGGTTAAAGAGACCAAGGCGCTGGCGCTCATACAGAAGTATGAGGCATTCAAAATGGAAGAGTCTGAAAATGTTGAAACTATGTTTTCTAGATTTCAGATTCTTACTGCTGGTCTGAAAGTTCTGGATAAGGGCTACTCAACGTCAGATCATGTCAAGAAGATCATCAGAAGTCTTCCCACCAGATGGAGACCAATGGTGACTGCATTGAAGATGGCAAAAGATCTGAACAAGATCTCCTTAGAAGAACTTATCAGTTCTTTGAGAAGTCATGAAATAGAGCTGGAGGAAGATGAACCCCAGAAGAAAGATAAAGGTAAATCCATAGCTTTAAAATCTAACAAACCTGTTAAAGCTTTGCAGGTAAAAGAAGAAAGTTCTGAAGAATCGTCTTCTGAAGAAGAAGATGAACTGTCCATGCTTTCCAGAAGAATCAACAAGCTCTGGAAGCACAAGGGAAAGAAGTTCAACAACTTCAGAAAAGCTGACCACAGGAAGGAATCTTCTGGACACAGAAGATCTGGAAAGAAAGAGGTCACATGCTATGAATGCAAGGAACCTGGGCACTACAAAAATGACTGCCCCAAACTTCTCAAGGAGAAACCCAAGAGAAAGTTTGATAAAAAGAAAAAGGTTCTTATGGCAACTTGGGATGATTAAGATGAATCTGAATCTGAATCTGAAGCAGAAGAAGAGTGTGCCAACATGGCATTAATGGCTGGAATAAAAGATCAGAATGAAGAATTATCATCTGAATCTGAGTCAGACTCCGACTCTGACGCTGAAGAGGTAATGTCCAAACTTACCAAAGATGAACTTATAAAGGTGTTATCTGAAGTTTTGAAAAGCTACAATAATATCAAACTCAAGAACAAGAAGCTGAAAAGCAATCTTGAATCTGAGATTGATAATCTGAAAACAGAACTTGTTGAGCAGAGAGAAATAAATTTAAAAATAAAAAATGATTTGGAAATTGTCCAACAAGAATCTGACTCTGAAGCTAAGTCATCTGAAAATATTTTGGAAAAATATGACTCTAGTTTTCAGAGGTTCCTCACCAAAAGCATAGACAGAAGCAAGATGGCTTCTATGATCTATGGAGTTAGTAGGAATAAAAGAAAGGGAATTGGATTTCAATCTTCTTCTCTTGAAAAAGATGTAAGACCAATACCTGTAGATGATCTGATCATTAAGATAACTCCTTTATACTCTAATTTTAAATTTGGTCATTTAAATGATATTAAACACACGAGCTCTGAAAAGAATACTCATGTGTTTAGATCTAAGGCAAGTCTAAACAAAAACTATGTTGAAAAACAAAAGTTTAGACAAACCTACAAGGCAACTAACCCTAAAGGACCCAAGAAGATCTGGGTACCTAAAGACAAAATAATCCCTGTTGCAGATGTCCTTAGCAGCAAAGTCAGGACACCAATCATGGTACTTGGACTCTGGATGCTCACGACACATGACGGGAGAAAGGTCTATGTTCCAAAGTCTGGAACTTAGATCTGGAGGGGACGTGAAATTTGGAGGGAACCAGAAGGGCAAGATCATTGGCTCTGGAACTATAGGTAATGGCAACCTACCCTCTATTTCTAATGTTATGTTAGTTGAAGGATTGAAACATAATCTATTGTCCATAAGTCAATTAAGTGACAATGGTTATGATATTATCTTTAATCAAAAATGTTGCAAAGCTGTATGTCAAAAGGATGGTTCTATCCTATTCAATGGAAAGAGGAAACACAACATTTATAAAATTAACCTTTCAGAACTTAAAGTTCAAAATGTAAAATGCCTCTTATCTGTGAATGATGAGCAATGGGTCTGGCATAGAAGATTGGGGCATATTAATATGAGACGTATATCTCAGATTAATAAACTCAATCTGGTCAGAGGACTTCCTAAGTTGAAGTTCAACTCAGATGCTCTGTGTGAAGCATGTCAAAGAGGCAAATTTTCAAAATCTCATTTTAAATCAAAAAATGTTGTTTCTACCTCCAGACCATTGGAATTACTTAACATTGATCTGTTTGGACCAGTGAAAACTGCATCCATCAGAGGCAAGAAGTATGGGTTAGTCATTGTAGATGACTACAGCAGATGGACATGGGTAAAGTTTCTAAAACACAAGGACGAGTCTCATTCTGTGTTCTTTGACTTCTGCAATCAAGTCCAGACTGAAAAAGATTGTAAAATTATTAAAGTCAGAAGTGATCATGGTGGAGAATTTGAAAATAAATATTTTGAAAATAATTTTTCTGAAAAAGGCATTGCACATGATTTCTCCTGTCCTAGAACTCCACAACAAAATGGAGTTGTAGAGAGGAAAAATAGAACATTGCAAGAAATGGCCAGAACCATGATCAACGAGACAAATCTGGCAAAATATTTCTGGGCAGAAGCAATTAACACAGCTTGTTATATTCAGAACAGAGTGTCTGTAAGACCTCTTCTGAAAAAGACTCCCTATGAATTGTGGAGAAACAGAAAGCCTAACATTGCTTATTTTCATCCTTTTGGATGTATTTGTTATATGCTTAATACTAAAGATAATATGAACAAGTTTGATTCCAAAGCACAGAAGTGTTTCATGCTTGGTTATTCTGAACGCTCTAAAGGCTATAGAGTATTCAATACTGAAACACAGATTGTGGAAGAATCTATTCATGTCAGATTTGATGATAAGCTTGGCTCTGAAAAGCCAAAGCAGTTTGAAAGTTCTGCAGATAGAGAAGTGATTCTCACAGACTCTGAAGGCTCAGAGGCAGAAAAGGCAAAGAACAAAGAATCTGACGCAACCCCAGATGCTACACCTTTGACTTCCCAACTAAACAACTTGCATATTTCTGAAAGACCAACTGTCAGAGGATCTTCTTCCAGAATCAAAGCTTCTCATCCAGAAGATGTGATAATTGGAAAGAAAGATGATCCTATAAGGACAAGATCATTTCTCAGAACTTCTGAATCTTCCTTATTTGGCTTAGTGTCAATGATAGAACCAACATCTGTAGATGAGGCTCTGGAAGATAATGAATGGATTATAGCTATGCAAGAAGAGCTGAATCAATTCGCCAGAAATGAAGTTTGGGATCTGGTTCCTAGACCTAAAGGATTCAATGTCATTGGAACAAAATGGGTCTTCAGGAATAAGCTGAATGAAAAGGGAGAAGTAGAAAGGAATAAGGCAAGGCTGGTTGCTCAAGGATATAGTCAACAAGAAGGTATTGATTACACTGAGACATATGCTCCAGTGGCAAGGTTAGAATCTATTCGTCTTCTTATTTCATTTGCTGCACAGAATAACATCACTCTGTATCAGATGGATGTTAAAAGTGCTTTTCTTAATGGTATTATAGAAGAAGAAGTATATGTCCACCAACCTCCTGGTTTTGAAAGTGAAAACTTTCCAGATCATGTTTTCAAATTAAAGAAATCCCTTTATGGATTAAAACAAGCTCCCAGAGCTTGGTATGAGAGGTTGAGCAACTTCCTTCTGAAGAAAAATTTTATCAGAGGAAAAGTGGATACAACTTTATTCTGTAAATCTGTTAAGAAAGATCTGTTGATTTGTCAAATTTATGTAGATGACATTATTTTTGGATCAACAAATATTACGCTTGGAAAGGAGTTTGCTAAATGTATGCAGGAAGAATTTGAAATGAGCATGATGGGAGAATTGAGATTCTTCTTGGGAATCCAAGTCAATCAGACTCCAGAATGCACCTACATACATCAAACCAAATACGTTAAAGAGCTTCTGAAGAAGTTCAACATGGTTGATAGCAAAATGACAAAGACTCCAATGCATCCTACAAGCACTCTAGGTAAGGAAGAGGTAAGTAAGAAGGTAGATCAAAAACTCTACAGAGGTATGATAGGATCTCTTCTATACTTGACTGCTTCTAGACCAGATATTCTGTTTAGTGTCTGCTTATGTGCTAGATTCCAATCAGATCCTAGAGAATCACACTTAACCGCTGTTAAGAGGATTCTGAGGTATCTGAAAGGTACTGCTAACATGGGTTTGTGTTACAGAAGATCTGATGAATTTTCATTAGTTGGATTCTGTGATGCTGACTATGCTGGAGACAGAGTTGAACGTAAGAGCACTTCTGGAAGCTGTCAGTTTCTTGGAAGTCATCTGATCTCATGGTACAGCAAGAAGCAACCTACCATTGCACTATCAACTACAGAGGCAGAATACATTGCTGCTGCTGGATGTTGTACTCAGATGCTCTGGATGAAGAGTCAATTAGAAGATTATCAAATCTATGAGAGTAATCTTTCTATCTTCTGTGATAATACTTCTGCTATATGTTTGTCAAAAAATCCAATCTTGCATTCTAAGGCAAAACATATAGAAATTAAACATCACTTCATCAGAGACTATGTTCAGAAGGGTGTAATTAATTTAGCTTTTGTTGATACAGATCATCAATGGGCTGACATTTTCACAAAACCATTTAAGTTCATTCTGAAAAATATTTGTATGGATTTATGTCCAGAGTAATATTTCTCAGAGGCAACCTCTCAGATGCAAAATGTTTAATAATCTGAAGTATTTCATCTGTCTATTCGTTCATTTATATTTATTCAATTATTTCGTTTTGTGTAAAACTCTGAACTAACAAGCTCAGAAGATCTGAAAGTTGGAAACGTTTCATTTTTTGAGAGACATCAGATGAGCCAACAAAGCAAACACGTGTCATTCAATATCTGAAAAGATTGAGTGCTTAACTGAATTGACGTTTGAGGTATTGCTTTGAAAATCTCACTTTTCTTGTTTTTCCCCCCAGCTGTCATAATTTAATGTGAAATGATTACTTTTCATTAAATGTTGTCCAAACGTGCGTAAGTGTCTTTTGTGTGCCCTATGCTAGATTTTTTGGTTTTCTATATATATCACCTATCACACTATTATCACACTTTCCACATTCACTTCATTCATGCGTTTCTGCTTTCTTTTCAATCTCTTCCAAAACCCTAAACCGAAACCAAGGTATTCTTCTTCTTCAATGGCGTCTACTTCAAACACTGCTGCAAAACCCAACAAGACTATAATGTACAAAGAACCTGAACGAACCTTATTCACTCCAATGGCTGATCTAGAGGTGCTCTGTGAAAGCTTCATTGATCTTGACTCTTTAAAGGAAAATGGGTTTGATCTCATTTCTGCCATTAAAGCTCAAGGGTGGGAAAAATATTTTGAAAGGCTAATGGGTCCTGTTTTTCCAACACTGGTAAAGGAATTTTGGATTCATGCAAGCGCTGGTCCCAAGTTTATACATTCCTCGGTTCTTGGAGTGGAGATAGTCATCACTGAAAACCTGATCAGACAACTGTTTAGCTATACTGAGTCTGATGGAGTTTCAAATCTTGCTTCTTCTCGCATTGATATGGCTAGGGTTTATGAAGAAGTTACTATTGCTGGTTTGCCGTCAAGTAAGGTTAAAGATTTAAAACCCATTTATAGGATCTGGGCGAAAATCTTTATGAGTACGTTTTTTCACAGAAAACCATCCAACTCACCAGATTATGTGAGTTCAGAACATCTGTATTTTATGTACTGCATTAGCAAAAATGTCAAAGTGGATCTACCGTATCTCATCTTCAGTCATTTACTAACTCATGTCAAATAAACCAGAGAGGAAGTAAGGGCGAAAGCTGGTAAAGTGAGGACGTGGATACCCCTGGGAAGGTTGATTTCTGATATACTTATTGAGAACAAGCTGGTACAACATCTAACTGACGCGAAGATTACAGAAGATCTGACTCACATCATTGGCTCTGAAATTAATGGACTCAATCTGAAAAGGATGAAAATCATCTCAGAATTGAAAGGACAACTCAGGAAGATCAACTCTGAAGAGATTCAAGGTAGAAGAATTCCTGTGGAAGATTTTCCACTATTCAGTGCAGATGAACCTAAGGAATTTGTCTGGCTGTACATTACTGAATGTCTAAAGGAAGGAATCCCTTTACCTGCCAATCTCGTTCAAAAGCCTGGAGAAGAATTGCCTAATCAGATGAAGGAAAGGCGCAGTAAGAGGAAGGCTGACGAAGAATCCGTTCAGAAGAAGAGAAAAGCACCTGAAGCGTCAAGAAAGAAGAGGAAAGAAGGAAAGAAGGCCAGAAGCAGTCCAAGAGAAGCTACTCTGGAAGAAATCAGAGACACCATTCAACAGGTATTAGCTTCTGATCCTACTCCTACAGTTCATTCACCACTATCTTCACCATAACTCTCTCCAAGCCTCATACCAAGAACTTCAAAATCTAAAAAGTCTGTCAATATCTCATCCGAACCACTATCCTCTGAACCAGTAAATTTAGAATCATCTCCAGCACCAATTCCATCTGACCCACAACCTCAAACTATTCAAACAGAAATTCCTCCACCAGAACCAATTCTATCAGAAAACTCTCCAACAATAACTCCACCAGAACCAACTCAACCAGAAAATTCTCCAACAGCAACTCCACAACCAACTTTGTCACAACTAGAGAATCCCCACTTAGAGACTCTCCAACCAGAAACAATTATTTCAGAACATAATCAACCAGAGACTGTTCAAACTGAACACTCTGAACAAACAATTCCCTCAGAAGATCCAAATCTTTCTGACAATATTCTTGATATTCCACCCCTCAACCAAACAATTGAAATTTCTTCTACATCTGTTCACTCAGATGAATCTTCTGATTCATCTGATTCATCTGACTATGATTCAGAATCACTCAAACTAGCTCGCTCTGAGAGTGTTATGAAGAAACATCTTAACATTGCTTTGTTTCATACCCCACCAAACTCTCCATCTCAACAACCATCTGAAGCTCAACCCTCTGACACTCAAACAGCTGAAAACCAAACCATTCCTCAACCACCTGAAACTAACCCATCTGAGAATCAAACTTTTCCTCATTCATCTGAACTCCCTCAATCTGTCATCCACACATCTCAACCATCCACACCTCAACCACAACCATCTGAACCTACTCCTGCTAACACCCCTAATCCTTTTTCCTCTGGACCGAATGAACAGTCAGATTTAGGATCTTGTGTTAATGCTATGTTTGATATTTTCAAAAAGGAGTTAGATTCTGAATATGATCGTGTTAAGGCTGTATGTTTGTCTAGTTTGGATCCAAATGTTTCGAATACTGCTTGGAAGCGCTTCATCTGGATGTTTAACAAAGCTGCCCTAAAAGTTAGAGCAAAATGCTCTAAGCTTGCTAAGACTAAATTTGCTGAGTTAATAAAGGTAACGCTGATGAACATGCCTCCTCCTCCTCCTGTGCTACTATTGGAAGATGCTCCTCCAGTAGTTCCTGAATTTGAAATGGTTGAACAAGCTTCTGTTGAAAACCAAACTGAAGGGAACCCTGCTGCTACTGCATCTGCTCCGTCTTCATCTGTGGTTTCAGAACTTGTGAATGATGTGAAGGATATAAAGGACTGGATGATCAAGCAAGAGAAAACAACTGATGAAATCAAGACCTGGATGTCTAAGCAAGAAGAGTCAGCTGCCAAGATGACAGAGCTTCTGACCCTCATTGCCTCTCGCCAGACCTAGTTTTATTTGTTGTTTTGAACATGAACTGTTTTTGATGTTTGTTTGCTTTTATTGTGTTATGTGTTTTTGGCCTCTGCCTGTTTGTCTGTGAACTTTGGTTTGTTTTTTAATTGCATGATAACATGGTTTGCTCCTATTTGCTTCTTTTCTTCTATATCTTTCTGTCTTTGAAAATCTTTTTGATTATGACAAAAAGGGGGAGAAAAAGAGAAACTGAGTGTTCAACCTATAAGCAATTACTAAAACTAAAATTCAGACATTTTAGTAACTTACTTTGAATTTAAGTCTTTCAGATTACATTGATATAGCTGACATAATTCATTGAAGTTACCCTGAGACTGTGTCAACCAGAACCTGATTCTCTAAAGAAAATCTGAGTATTCAATCAACTCTGATGTCTTACTCTGATACATTTATTCAATCAACTGGCATCAAGATTTGACTCTGAACTCTTTCATCAGGCTCTGAATCTGAAATATACTTAATCAGAAAGGGAAGTATTCTATTCTATTGTAGTATTTATTTCAGGGGGAGATTGTTTATCTCAGGGGGAGTTTCTATTCTTACTCTTTTTTGAACAAAATTTTCTCATGTTTTGTCATCATCAAAAAGGGGGAGATTGTAAGAGCACAGATTGTGTCTTAGTTATATCTCTATGTTTTGATGATAACACTTATAAATTTTGTATTCAAGAATTATATACTCTAAACGTGCTCTAGATTGTTTGCTACAGGCACTAAAGAAAATTATTTTAAGAAAGCAAAATTGGATCTGAACATTGTTCTTATGAAAGACTTCATAAGTTCAAGAGCATCTTTAGTGAAGATCTGAACACTGGTCCCAGAAGAATCTGACTACTGTCTCTTGAAGATTCTGAAGAAGGAGCCTCTAAAGTATAGAAGACTCTGCTCTGAAGGATTTACACGCTCAAGCACACTAGCTGCACATACTCTGATTCAGCTCAATCTGAAGAACATTCAAGACTCTGAAGATCCAGATGATCCTTGGTCTGGAAACTCCGAAGATTCAGATTCTAATGTTGAAAGCTGAACTTACTTTGAAGAAGATTTAAATATGTACGTTGGTTCTTCTCAACAGCTCTTTCCTATTTTGTGCTAGACACAAGGACACAGACAAAAAGGTTTTATCTGTGCATTCCATTCTGAGGAAAGTTTTCTGCAAGTGAAGACAAAAAGCATCAGGCTTGTTTCAGCACAGCCTCCAATGTGAAGACAAAAGGTTTTAGGCTTTTCTGCACAGCCTTCAACGTAACAAGACTTCTTGGATCTTAGTGCCTATATAAAGAAGTCCACTCCATCTTCTTCAGCATCGAATCTCTAGCAAAATCACTCCTCAAAGAAAATCTCTCAAAGCTCTTAATTATATTATTTTGCTTTGACTTTATTCTTAACTTAAGAGAAATATCACTGTTGTGATAACAGCTTATTAGAAGCATTCTTACTCTTGTAAAAGTTTTACTTTGTTTGTAAAAGGTTTTCCTTAAGAGGATCCAGTTGGGATCAGTTGCTCTTGAGAAGACTAAGAACGGTTGTTCTTAGGTGTTGCTATTTGTAATCTGTTTGATTAAAATAGTGGATTAAGTCCTTGACAGAGAAAGGCAAATCACTCTTGAGAGGGTGGACTGGAGTAGTTGTTTTCAACGAACCAGGATAAAAATATCTGTGTTCTAATCTTTGATTTTTAGTCTTACTTATTCAACCCCCCCTTCTAAGTAATTTTCTCACCTTCACTTGGGATCTAGCATTCCTTGAATTTTCGAGTGAATAATTCTCGAGGCACGCCCTTTAGCTATTATTCATTCAATCTTTCGGCTTTTTCAAACATTTTCCAACGTTCTCCTAAGTCGAGCGCTCGTACGCATTCGCAACCATCGACATTTTTCACACACATTCACAACTCCTCGTGGTCTCGATATTAGGGGCACCCTTAGGGTCTAATATCGTTTCTCACAGTCTAACCCTTGACACGTCGTCAAGTCGGTTCTATTTTCAAACAAATCCTCGACACGTCGTCGAGCTACTTCAAAACAACTTCTTCTTTGCCCCACATTCCATTTCCGATTAAATCTTTTCACAAACATTTTTTAAATTTACGAAAGAGGGATAATTTTTTAGAATCTAGCATTCTTTGAATATTCGAATGAGTAACTCTCGAGGCGCGCTCTTGAGTTGTTATAAGTTCATTCTTTCGATTTCAAAACATTCAATCCTTTATCTCCAACTCTTTTTAACCCAATTTCCAAAAGAATTGAGTTCTTGGAATCTAGCATTCCTTGAATTCTTGAGTGACAAGCTCTCGAGACACACTCTTGGGTTACTTGTCAGTCACTCTTTCGTTTCAAACTCAACTTCAAACCCATTCAACCTCATCTTTTCGTGGTTGTTACCACGAACTACGACTGCTCTGATTCTTTATTCATTCTTGAATATAAGATACGTAGGCACAAGATTGTGATGATCTTGGCGAGAACACTTCTATCTTCCTCCATTATTCCTTCCACACTTTCCCAACCTTACCCGTAGTCGAACTACGACGCTCTGATTTCTCATTCTCATCCGAATGAGCATACGTAGGCACAAGGGCCCCAATCCTTAGCGTCTTTAACCTTTTATCCTACCAATTCGCATTTATCGAGAAGAAAAACAAGTAAACCTAGACAACACTCTCCACAAAATACCTTAAGAGGTTCCCGTTGATTACAACGGACGTGAGGGGTGCTAGTACCTTCCCCTCACATAACCGACTCCCGAACCCGGAACTTGGTTGCGACAGCCCTGTTCCTATCCTTTTCGTTTTAAGAGGTTTTCTCGATATTTTCCTCTCCCGTTTATTCGGGAAAATAAAGTTCGGTGGAAACTCTGTCGAACCGCATTTTCCGCGCCTTTCGCGCGAGGGTCGTTTCTCCGAAATGTCTCCGTGATTTTTCGAGGTGCGACAGGTGGCGACTCTGCTGGGGACATTTTGCTCCATGCAAAGAGAGAGTCGAGCCTATCTTTTGGTTTGTGAGGAGTGTTTGTTTTTATTTGTTTCCTTCTTGTTTATGTATTTGTTCTCTTGTGGATTTTATTTATGCTTGTTATCTTGGTTGCCTGTTGGTTCTTGGGATGACATCATGAGTAAGGCTCTATGCCCGAGCTTTGGTAAAAGCAGAGAGAACACTTAGTTTAGAATTGGTAGTCGAATAGTGTTAGTCACCAAGGATTCGCTCCTTGTGTGCCTAGCATGAAAGCTCCTCCATAGGAGACCTATTCGTAGATCTCGTTGTAACACAGCTAGCCTGTTGCACGACTTGATTAATGAAGGGTCCGTGATTCTGAGAACCTTTTGTTAGCACCAGTTCCGATATTGGTGGTCGTGTAGTGTTAGTCTCCAAGGACTCGCTCCTTGTGCGCCTAGCATGAGGACGCCGCTCAGGAGAGACCTTATCATCATTATCGTCGTAATACAGCTAGCCTGTTGTGTGACGCTAATACGATTAGTGTCCGTGATCCTGGGAACCAAACATAGAAACCATCCCGTAAGTGGGTTTATGGGTAGAGTGTATAGATCTTCCCGTATAGGGTTTACCTGTCAATTTTACTTTGAGCAGGAATTATGGTTATTTACCTGTTACAATTATCAGCTTCAAAGTTGTTTGAACTGTGATCCTGTGGTCCTGGATCTTGTATCTTGCATTGCATCTTGCATATCATTTGCATTGCATTTCATATGTCGTGCATTTTGCATTTTCAATCCTTCAGCAGAATCTCATGTCTCCGTTCCTTCTTCTCCAGTAAATCAAGTTGATTCCTTGACACCAGTACGCAACTAGAGCCAACACAAGACGAACGATGGAGCAGATTCAGCAAGAGAAAGTTGCTATCAGGAAGGAGCTGGAATCCCTCAACAGAAAGATGGATCAGATCTTCGAAGCCCTCTCCATAACTAGAAAGGAAACAGAACAGCGAACCGCTCAACGACCGCGTCAGCAAAATCAACACAGAACATGGAAGCCAGATAGAGTATTTGATAGTCTTCCAATGACATATGCAGATATCTTTGCTCAACTGATGGAGAAAAAGGCTATTGTTCCGAGAGATTTAGCTCCCCCAACTGTCCTTCCTGCTGATTACGACGCGAATGCTCATTGTGAGTTTCATAAGGGCGCTCCAGGTCACAACATTGAGAACTGCAGGTTTTTCAAGCACAAAATTCACGACCTGGTTGACAAGGAAGCTCTCACCTTTGATGGGAAGTATCTCACCGCCATCAACGACCCGATGCCGCCAGCCAACTAGTGCTAACATCAGATCAAGTCCAGTCGAGTCTATTCTCTGAAGAAGGTCGTCATGCTGCCATTCAATCTTTCGCATTTCTTATATTTTGTCTTTGTGTGTTTAAGTACTGTATGCTTTGAACAATTTCCATTCTTCTCTGGTTTCATTAATGTATCGTTTATGCATGTTTTGAATTAGTTATGTCGTATTCACTCATTTTTCACTTATCACCGACACGTTTATTCACTCCACTCTATTCACTGTTGTTTAGCATGATTTGAGGGAGGATGATGAAAACGAGATATCCATAATTGCAAACTGTATGCTTTCAGACATAATCCCGTCAATGATGTACAGGCATTGCTTCAATTCCCCAAACACTGGAGATATAAGGAGTTAATCCCTAGTAAACCACTTCGAGCCTAGGAGTAGCAGTTTCCTTCGGATATTCAAACCTTACACTCAACCTGGGGCAGGGTAGTGTTCAGTTAATCCAACTCCGCACTTGAATCAACAAAGCGAAATCTAGAAGACAACTGTTCATCAATGACCCATGCTATGGAAGTCACAACCTTCCAATAAAATCCAAAAAAATCAAAAGCCTGCTAAGTCAAACACCTCAGAGGGGACTTAGGCAAAATCAAGGCAATCCCGATGGATCTGACAAGAAAAGTCAATCCATGCAAAAGTTAGGGATAAAAAACAAAAGCAAAAGAGGACCCCGAAACCCTCAACAAAAACAAAATAATATTCAGTGGCCACCCAAATCAAAAGGGGCACTGACATCCATCGAAAAACCAAAATAAGGTGACTGCCATGACGAGCAAACCTTAAATCATCAAGTTTATACCGTCAAGACAAGTGTAGAATTAACTAAACGTAGGACTGGAGATCATTAAGAAGAAGGGGTGGGTATAAATCATACTTTGAGCCTAATATCCTTTGTTTCATAACCGTGAACCAGACCACGTTACAGCCCTCGAAAGACCTAATTGAGACGAGGTTTATTCTGAAAGCATATTGTCGCAAGGTTGCGTAACCTGACTCCTCACATGATTGTTAATCATTAACATTGGTGTCATTATCCTTGCAATATCTTTTACACCAATCAAAATTAGCACTACGTTTGGGCTAACTGTCCATTTGTCTCACTACCACGACACTCTGATCAATAAATGACACTTTTTCAAAACTTGCATTGAACTTTGCATTAATTATTACCAGTTGTGAATGTAAAATTTTAATTGCAAAGCAGTGCTAGGTGTTCAAAGACATTTCAACAAGGGGCAGTCAAGGAAGGATTTGACTTCCAGTGGCCAACACGAAGTGAGACTACCTCAGAACCCACAGGCTGGGGCAAATTACTCAACAGCTCGAGCAGGGGCAAGTCATCCGAGTTCAACTTCCATATGTTCAGAACTAGTTAATCTGGAGCAAGACCAGATCATCCTGACAATCAAGCAGAGTTGCAACCCTATCTGAAGCAAATTCATAACGAATTACCAAGTGCCTAGACTTGAGACATCCAGGACATCTTCTGCTTCGGTCATGGCGTCTTCAGCAAACTGCGTGTCGAGGAAGTCAATCCCTCCCACCACCCGAAGTCCAATCTGTATTGGCAACTACCAAAGATCCACCATGCTGGCGTCTCCCTGCATTTCCAATTACCTGTCTGCAATCATATGCATCATACGCATCGCATTCGACCTCATAAGCATCCTGCATCATATGCATACTCCAATCATATCATACTTCCCCAGCTCTTGCATCTCCGCACGTCAGCATTTGCATTTTCACTTTCATTCGTTATGAAATATCATTTATCATCCAACATTCATATATGCAAGTCAAGGTCCATGATCAATCTTGAAGATTTCCAATACCATCATCAGCCCGGTCAGGTGCATCTTCCACAAAGGTTGTGGATTTCTCCCACGAATTTCAGGAGCTTCAAAGCAATCATCAGCCCAGTCAGGGGCAATCTTCTGCAATTGTGGGTTTCTCCCACAAAATTCAAAGGATATTCAAAGCAAGATTCAGCCTAGTCAGGGGCATTTTTCAAAAACCACGGGCGTCTCCCATGACGTATTTCAAACTTGTGGTTGATCAACATTCAGCCCAGTCAGGGGCATACCATTCAAGACCGTGGGCATTCCCCACGAAGTTTGTTCAACCTTTTGTTGGGCAAATCCGAGAAGTTCAGTGCAAGATCCAACCTGAGCAGGGGCATCTTCAGCAAAATCGTGAGCGTTCCTCATGAAGTTGTTCAATCTTTTGTTGAGCAAACCAAGACATCAGGATAAACTCGGCCTAGTCAGGGGCGTCCTCTTCAGAGCTCATGGGCGTAACCATGAAATTATTTCAACAAAATTATGATCTCTAAGCAAGTCAGTGGTCGTCCCCGCTGATTCATTTCAATTCAATCTTCCTCTTGGGGGTTCCCCAATGAGTTGTACCCAGCAAGCGTGACCGTTGTCAATTGCCTTACTATCATCCTTTTGGTGATAGTCGAACCTCGTTAGTTCAACCTAGCCTGCATCCTTTTGGTGTTGGTAAACTTTGAATCTGTGTTATCCTATCATCCTTTTGGTGATAGAAACCTGTGTGTGAGAGTTTCGCTCCGTCATCCTTTTGGTGGGGGGTCTGTCACTTGGATTGGTGTCAGATTGTGCGATAGTGTTTGTCCTATCATCCTTTTGGTGGTAGTGGCCGGTGTGTGTTTCGCTCCGTCATCCTTTTGGTGGGGGGTCTGTCACTTGGATTGGTGTCAGATTGTGCGATAGTGTTTGTCCTATCATCCTTTTGGTGGTAGCGGCCGGTGTGAGTTTTGCTCCGTCATCCTTTTAGTGGGGGGTCTGTCACTTGAATTGGTGATAGATTGTGCGATATTGTTAGTGTGAGTTTCGCTCCGCCATCCTTTTGGTGGTGGTGGTGGGGGGGGGGGGGTCTGTCACTTGGATTGGTGATAGATTGTGCGATATTTGTGTGTGTTTTCGCTCCGTCATCCTTTTGGTGGGGGGTCTGTCACTTGAATTGGTGATAGATTGTGCGATATTGTTAGTGTGAGTTTCGCTCCGTCATCCTTTTGGTGGGGGGTCTGTCACTTGGATTGGTGATAGATTGTGCGATATTTGTTTGTGTGTGTTTCGCTCCGTCATCCTTTTGGTGGGGGGTCTGTCATCTGGATTGGTGTCAGATTGTGTGATAGTGTTTATTTGTGTTTTGCTCCGTCATCCTTTTGGTGGGGGGTCTGTCACTTGGATTGGCGATAGATTGTGCGATATTTGTGTGTTTCGCTCTGTCATCCTTTTGGTGGGGGGTCTGTCAATTGGATTGGTGATAGATTGTGCGATAGTTTGTGTGAGTTTCGCTCCGTCATCCTTTTGGGGGGGGGGGGGGGGGGTCTGTCACTTGGATTGGTGATAGATTGTGCGATATTTGTGTGTTTCGCTCCGTCATCCTTTTGGTGGAGGGTCTGTCACTTGGATTGGTGATAGATTATGCGATTGTTTGTGTGAGTTTCGCCCCGTCATCCTTTTGGTGGGGGGTCTGTCACTTGGATTGGTGATAGATTGTGCGATAGTCTATTTGTGTTTCGCTCCGTCATCCTTTTGGTGGGGGGTCTGTCATTTGGATTGGTGATAGATTGTGCGATATTTGTTTGTGTGTGTTTTTCTCCGTCATCCTTTTGGTGAGGGTCTGTCACTTGGATTGGTGATAGATTGTGCGATAGTTTGTGTGAGTTTCGCTCCGTCATCCTTTTGGTGGGGGGGTCTGTCACTTGGATTGGTGATAGATTGTGCGATAGTTTGTTTGAGTTTCGCTCCGTCATCCTTTTGGTGGGGGGTCTGTCACTTGGATTGGTGATAGATTGTGCGATAGTTTGTTTGTGTTTCGCTCCGTCATCCTTTTGGTGGGGGGTTTGTCACTTGAATTGGTGATAGATTGTGCGATATTGTTAGTGTGAGTTTCGCTCCGTCATCCTTTTGGTGGGGGTCTGTCACTTGGATTGGTGTCAGATTGTGCGATATTTGTTTGTGTTTTGCTCCGTCATCCTTTTGGTGGGGGGTCTGACACTTGAATTGGTGATAGATTGTGCGATATTGTTAGTGTGAGTTTCGCTCCGTCATCCTTTTGGTGGGGGGTCTGTCACTTGAATTGGTGATAGATTGTGCGATATTGTTTGCTTGTGTTTCGCTCCGTCATCCTTTTGGTGGGGGGTCTGTCACTTGGATTGGTGATAGATTATGCGATATTTGTTTGTGTGTGTTTCACTCCATCATCCTTTTGGTGGGGGGTCTGTCATGGTCATTAATGTCAGATTGTGCGATTGTGCTTTGCTCTACCATCTTTTTGGTGGTAGTAGCCGTGTGTGTTTCATTCCATCATCCTTTTGATGATGACGACTTTTTGCCTATTATTCACAGTTTACTCAGTAGTTTACCTCATCCAGCATTTTCAAGTCTCAAGCATCTCTTTTTCTTTCGGACAAATTCAGGGTCTTCTTTATATCTAATTGACTTCTACCTCAGGAAAATGAACATTGTAGCTGTTCATTTCCCTAGGCTTAAGCCTATTAGATAGGGGCATCTGTCATACCCTAAATTTGTCCTACCCAGTTTTAAATATTTTCATTTTTTATTCTTCCTTCATGTTTTACATTGCTCGCTTATTTTCTTGTTATTTAGACACATGTTCGTTTGCCATTGGGGAATTTTTTGACTTTTATCATATTGACCAAAAAGAACGTGACACGTGGGCTAAAGACGTTTTCTGAATATTAAATCTTTTTTAGTTTCCCAACTTTTACTTTTTTAATATTAATAATAATAATATTTTGTATATATTCATGTTTGTTGTTAATAATAATAATTAGTAATTTTTTATGCTAGTTTTTAGTTTAATTTTTATATTTATTTTATTATTATTCTATATCAATGTTTATATTAATTAATAGTTATTAGTTAATTAGAAAATTAACTAGTAAAAAAAAAGTTAAAGGAAAGGAAATGGGATTGGAAAAAGCAAAGGAGCCCATCGTTTAGGCCCATTGGAGAGGCTAAAGGAGAGGGTTCTGCACGTGTATAAAGAAGAAGGGAATTCTTTGTATTAGAAAACCCTAATTGGAAGCTACTATTCACAGTCGCCCCAATCCCAACTGAGAATAAAACCCTACCCCTCTTCTCTGCGAAAGCACGGCCGCCACCCCATTAAAACAAATCCTTCTTCCTCGCACACTCCTTACCTTCACCGTCAACAACCCTTTGCTTCTACTTCCATCGCCATCACTGTTCTTGATCTCTCCTTGTTCTCTCCTTACAATCACCGCCATTACTGATAAAGTCAACTCCGAAAAACACTTTCAACCTCTCACAAATTCCTCCACGATTTCGATTTGTTTCGTTGCAGTTTCGGAGGCTCAACAAATGGCTCAAGGCCCTTCACCATTTTCGATATAATCTCACAACAGTATTGAGGTTGATCGTGTTCGTATTTGGTTCCACCGAGGTTTTCGAAATTTCCGACGTCACTCATCAACAATACATCTTTGATGGGGTCTTAGGTTTAATTTCTGTGTGGTTTTATGCTTCTGGTTTTTTTTACGATGGCGGCTTTATCTTATTTTGAAAGCAGGTTGTAGATGCAGTTAATATCGGTCGATTTCTGGCTAGGAGGGTTATTTTCATTAACCATTTACAAGCACTTTCTGTTTGTACTACCAGCCTTCACTGGAGATGAATACTCTTTCAAGAACAAACTCACGATGGCTCTCCGTAACTCAAAAATCACAACTCAATCTTCCATATGTTTTAGAAAGTTAGTGATTGCAAAGACGTGTTCGTAAGCTGTTTCAACAGGTGTGAGCTTTAATACAAGATTCGGATTCAAGTTGGCTTCTGTCGAGGCGCTTTCATGTTGAAGATGTGGCCATCTATTCCATCAACAATGACAACAACGTTTCTGCTTTCTCAGTGCAAACACCCCCGTTTCAGTTGATCACGACATTGCCGAATCATCGATTATGCAGCAAGAGCTTGAAAGCACCCTTATCTCAGCAGCTCTTCAACTCGCTCCATCAACTTGTGGCAACAATGACGTGTCGATCCGGTGGCATTTTGTATTTTTGTATTGCTGATGTTTTTGAGTTTATTGTAGGATTTGTTGAGCTGCAATTTAACACTAATCAAGCTTATCACACTGGATTGAGAGTTTTCAAATCAAAAGTAAATATGTTGTTGAAGCTTTGATTCAGATTTTTGTTGTATTAACTTTTTTTTGACAGGTATTCAACTGCAGTGGTATTCTTCAAGACTTGGATTCTGAGATATTAGGTTGATGAGAATTATGGATAAGAGTTGGTTATCACAAATGCAGCGGCCGCGCAACCACAAACTTCGGGTCATTCATCTGCGATTGGGCCCATTTCTAATTTGATTCTTGTTTTTCTTTATGTCGGTTCTATTTGCCTTCAAGACATTATGTAGGTTGTTTGAATGAATTTCTTGTTGTTTGAGAGTGATAGCAATCTGTGGCAGCAGAAACTTAGTGATCTGGTAATGCATTCGAATTTCCATACGTATTCGTTATCAGGTTGTTCTCATGATTGTTGCTTCTCGGATTTTGTTGGCTTTAAGATGCATATGTATATCATGTGGTTATTTCGCTCTTGTTAATAGTTCAGTCTTGTTCTTGCGAGTAACTTTGTTTTTAGTTTTTCGTTGCAGCTATCACCGAGTTATCATAACGTAGGTTTCGGTTATGCGTGGGTCAGACTGCAACAAGTTTATGGAGACACAGATGAGAGAGAACGGGTTATGCATACGCTCAGATTTTCTTTGTCGTTTTCAATTTTCGTATTGGTTTCCTGTTTTGTTTGGGTGCATTTCCATTCACTGCAGGTTTGTGTGTTGCGGAAGCGACTGCAAAGTCGAACCAGTTCCGACTGCGCTATCACTTCGTCACGCGTTGGCTTTCACAGTTTTAAAGTGTTCAAAAGTTGAGTCGAATATTCCGTTACAATCGTGACGACTTCTTTAACAACAACTTTGTGATAACTGTGGCGAGTTAGTTTCGGTTTATGGAGACAGAGATGAACAGGAGAAGTGAATGTTAGATCTTTCTTTATTTTCAATTTTGGTATTGTTTTGTTGTTTCTGTTGGTTGTTTTTTCATTTATACATAGGTTGAGAAATTATTAGTGGATTTAATATGAATTTAATGTCGGTGCGACACCCTGGACTCCACCTTCTGCAACATATTGGCATTAACAAGGGACATCACCATGTTGTTCATTCGTGCGGCCCGTTAGCAACAACGGTGAATCACAATCTTGTTTGGCACGATTCGAAGTTATTGCAGTTCCGACGTTATTGTATGCTTGTGCCGATGCAGATAACACATTTACTGTTAAAATTGTTTGTCAAATATGGAAGACATAGGGTTTTGTCGCTATGATTTACTCGAGTTCGGTTCTAGACGGTACATTCTTTTTTTTTTCATCACAAACACTGAAACTCATTTGTTTATGTAATGAACCAAGCTGCAACTTTGTGTTTTCCTGTAACAAATCCGGTTGTTTTGTTTAAAAATATTTTATTGTGGTTTAATTTTAAGTGATGCATTGGTATAGCCATGTGCCTAAGTCATGAATATTAAAGTTTCTGTAAACTTTCTGTCATGCATGGTCAAAGTTTGAGTAATATGATGTATACTGTGTCAAAGACTTTGTTTCAGGTGATAACATTGACGGTACGGTCCGCCCTTGATACCATGTGGATGAGGTTAATTTAAGTTGATTCTGGTTGTAGTTTGTTTGTGAAACATTGAAGTACCATTTTAGCTAATTAGATATTTAGGGATGTTATTTGATAATTATCATATAACATGGGTATTCTCATTAATTTTATAACTATAACTCATATTGCAACCCATGGTTCCTATAAAACTCATGGCCGGTATGTCACGAATAAAAAGATCGGTATTTTGCCATGTTTGGACCTTTAGGTGGACATTATGCTCACATTGTCGTCACACACGCACTGCCCATGGGCATACTCCGTTTTTTTGTTTTCTACATCCATTCCTGAACTCAATAGTCACTTTCAAGTAAAATCACTTTTTTTAAAATTTTAATGAATTAGTTTTTAAGACATTTCAAAGTATATTTCTAAGCTTGAGTAAATGTCTTTCTAAACTTTTTTTTTAAATAACGAAAAATGGAATTCTTGTAGTTTAGCATTTCTTGAGTTTTTTGAATGATCACTATTGGGGCGTACGCCTCGGGTAGTGCATCATTCGAATTTTCGTGCTTTTTTTAATTAATCGGACAAAGAAATGTCATAAGAATTTAGCATTCTGTGTGATATTTCCGTTGTTCATCCAAACATTTTCCGAATGAAAAAGGTGTTGTTAGGATCTAGCATCCGAATGATACCCCAATTAATTGGTTGTGGGACCGACATCTCATTTACTAAATAATCGCCATTCCTCCTATACTTCTCAATATTCAATTTCGTATTCTTACCTCACACGCACAAACTCTTTTCATACTCCTCGATTCGATTCAAATTTTTTTCTCAACTTTTTTCTCAATTCAAATTCCGAAAGAAGGAGGTTCTTGGGATCTAGCATTCCTTGAATTTTCGAGTGAATAATTCTCGAGGCACGCCCTTGAGCTATTATTCATTCAATCTTTCGGCTTTTTCAAACATTTTCCAACGTTCTCCTAAGTCGAGCGCTCGTACGCATTCGCAACCATCGACATTTTTCACACACATTCACAATTCCTCGTGGTCTCGATATTAGGGGCACCCTTAGGGTCTAATATCGTTTCTCACAGTCTAACCCTTGACACGTCGTCAAGTCGGTTCTATTTTCAAACAAATCCTCGACACGTCGTCGAGCTACTTCAAAACAACTTCTTCTTTGCCCCGCATTCCATTTCCGATTCAATCTTTTCACAAACATTTTTTAAACTTACGAAAGAGGGATAATTTTTTAGAATCTAGCATTCTTTGAATATTTGAATGAGTAACTCTCGAGGCGCGCTCTTGAGTTGTTATAAGTTCATTCTTTCGATTTCAAAACATTCAATCCTTTATCTCCAACTCTTTTTAACCCAATTTCCGAAAGAATTGAGTTCTTGGAATCTAGCATTCCTTGAATTCTTGAGTGACAAGCTCTCGAGACACACTCTTGGGTTGCTTGTCAGTCACTCTTTCGTTTCAAACTCAACTTCAAACCCATTCAACCTCATATTTTCGTGGTTGTTACCACGAACTACGACTGCTCTGATTCTTTATTCATTCTTGAATATAAGATACGTAGGCACAAGATTGCGATGATCTTGGCGAGCACACTTCTATCTTCCTCCATTATTCCTTCCACACTTTCCGAACCTTACCCGTAGTCGAACTACGACACTCTAATTTCTCATTCTCGTCCGAATGAGCATACGTAGGCACAAGGGCCCCAATCCTTGGCGAGCACCCTATCCTATAACCACCCCTTTCCCCCTTAGCGTCTTTAACCTTTTATCCTACCAATTCACCTTTATCGAGAAGAAAAACAAGTAAACCTAGACAACACTCTCCACAAAATACCTTAAGAGGTTCCCGTTGATTACAACGGACGTGAGGGGTGCTAATACCTTACCCTCGCGTAACCGACTCCCAAACCCGGAACTTGGTTGCGACAACCCTGTTCTTATCCTTTCGTTTTTAAGAGGTTTTCTCGATATTTTCCTCTCCTGTTTATTCGGGAAAAATAAAGTTCGGTGGCGACTCTATCGAACCGCATTTCCGCGCCTTTCGCGCGAGGGTCGTTTCTCCGAAATGTCTCCGTGATTTTTCGAGATGCGACAGTGTCACAACTTCGAAAGTATGTCGCGGATCCGTCTCATGTGATTCAGAGAGATGAAGTGCAAGTCCGGGAGAATCTCATTGTTAAGACGATGCCGTTGAGGATTGAGGATCGCAAGATGAAGCGACTAAGAGGGAAAGAGATACCTTTGGTGAGAGTAACTTGGCGAGGTGCTGCAGGAGGTAGTGTGACCTGGGAATTGGAAAGCAGGGTGCGGGAAGCATATCCAGAATTGTTTCCATAAGGTACTTTCGAGGACGAAAATAATTAAAGTGGGGGAGAGTTGTAACGCCCATTTTAATTAGGTAAATGATTATGTTAGGTAGAAGGGGATTTCCCTTAATCCCATAGGTTGATGATTATGTTTTATGTGATGTGATGATTCTGGGTTTGATGCTAATATGCTTGAATTCATTACATGTGTTGTTTGCTCAATTTGGGGATTTCAGATAGTGTGAAGTTTATGCCGAAACTGAGTAAACGCGTAGAGCTGACATTTAATCGGGTTAAATCGAGGATAGATGTTGTATATAGGTGTTGGAATAATGGTCTGGTATGATGGGGTTTGGTTTGGAATAGAATCGGCTGAGTTCAGAGCGTTTTTCCGACTCTGAGCAGTGGCATTATTTTTCTGAAATCGCAGGTATTCGTTGGGCGAATGAGGGGGCGAGCCTTCGCCAGGCTTCACCAGGCGAACTAAGCAGCGAGTGCTGCCAGTAGCCTCTGTCTGGCTTCGCTAGGGGTTTTGCCGGGCGAGCTTCAGCGAGCATTCGCTGCGGGGCTTCGCCGAGCGAATGTGCCAGTGAGCGTGACAGAATATTGTGTTTTTGAGCCGTGCTGTTCGGTTCTCTCATGATTGTTGGACTCTTGTTGGTCATGGTTGATTACGCGATTGTTGGTGAGCTGTGGAGGGTATATGTATGGTGTGGAATATGATTTCCTTGATATTGTTCAATTAGAATGATTGAATTCGGTATATGTGATTGCATATGAATGGGGTATATATATATATATATATATATATATATATATAATATATATATATATATATATATATATATATATATATATATATATATATATATATATATATATATATATATATATATATATATATATATATATATATATATATATATATATATATATATATATATATATATATATATATATATATATATATATATATATATATATATATATATATATATATATATATGTATATGTGATGTGGGATGAAATGTGATCAGTGGAATTGTGTACACTTATTGTGTTTGTTGTTTTGTGTTATGCATTGAGGTTATGCATAGCATGGTTGTGGTATTGTGCTCCTGTGTGGAGGGTGATGGCCTAGTGCCCATTGGTAGTGATATTGTGCTCTTGTGTGGAGGGTGATGGCCTGGTGCCCATCGGTGATTGTGAGGGATAGATCCTGTCTTGGGGGAGCGTAAGTGATCTATCCTGGTTTTGACGTGCTCCTGTGTGGAGGGTGATGGCCTGGTGCCCATCGATGATGATAATGTGTTCCTTCGGGAAGGTTGATGTCCAGGTGCCCATCGGTGTTGTTGTTGAGTCGGTACCGCATATCATGGGTTGAGTTGCATGTGTTGCATTATGTTATTGTTCGCTGTGTTTTCTGGCGAACAACCTCTGGTTAACCAATTTCTTCAGAAAATTGGGTTACTTGCAGGACCAACCATACAAGTCCTAGGATACATGTGCATTTGGTTCTGTCGAAATACTCTTAGACTTTTGGTGACTAATTTGTGGTTTGTTTTATCAATGTTGTCAAAGTACTAAGGACTTTGATTTTGTAAGTAACGAAAGTTTTGACTTAAAGGTGAAATAAGGTTAAAAGTTTAAACAAGAACAAAGAAATGTCGAAAGGCTAAAACTTGCAGAAAAGTAAATGAAATGTAAAATGACTTTGAAAATAAACAAGTAATGAACTTGAAGAATAAACAAGTAATGAACTTGAAGAATAAACAAGTAATTTAAAATGACTTTGAAATATAACTGGTGTTTAAACGTACATTGTTCCAAATACTAGACTCATTTTCTCTCACACTGGGTACTTAGAGTTTTTACAGGAATTTTGTACAAATTTTCACCCACACATTCTAACCACAAACTATCCTATTTATACACAAACAGAATAACTGCTTAGAACGGAAAAACTATAACTAAACGACAAGTGTCAGCCTGCATGTAAATTTCTTCTCTGAAACCTCCATGTGTCCAACTGCCAAAGGTTACCACCTTTTGAAATTTGAATCTCTTCCTTGGTGACGAAACCCTGTAACTCTTCAAAACTGTCGAAACCCTTTTAAAAAAAAAAACTCTTCAGCACTTGCCAACCTTATCTTTTATTAACAAACTTCTTCTGTCGAAGCCCTTAGTCACAAACTCTCCAAACTATTCTGCCAGAACATTATATCTATTTCTGGTCGAAACAATGAAACTTTAAAACCTTGTCAGCAATTCTTGGATTCTTCTCCTGATGCTATCCTTCGACAAAGATGACCTTAAAGCCTGAATCTTAATCTTGTCGAAATTATGGTCTTGTCGAAATTATGGGTTTACAAATTGCCCCCCAGCAAAGATATTTTCGACTATCAAAGGAGAAATGTCTTTTGCTGTCGAAGTGATCTTTGACTTCCAGTTGCATTCATTGTGAAATGACTCTTTTTTTTTTTTTTTTTATTGAGTCCCAAGGAAACACAATGATTTCCACTTTATGAAACGTCACATCTAGCCCACGTTTCACACAATCTCCCATGACCCTATATTGTAGGTAAATCATGGCTTACTACCAACCGCCACTTTCAATCTCCACCAATGGATTAACATGCATGTTTCCCTTTTCCCAACTGAAAAAGTCTTTTCATTTTCTTTCTTTTTTTATTATTCATTTATTTCAAAACTCTATAAATACCACTTTCAATAACATTTCACACTTTCCATTCTCTCTAATCTTCTCTTACCCAAGCGTGAAAACTCCATTTCCAAGTCTTTCAGAGCTCTTGTTTCTTCACCATCTTCAACAAATCAATGGCTCCTCCCAAGACTACCACTGGACAGAGTGCAAAGAAGGCAAAGAAAACCAAGGATCTTCCTCCTGCTCACGTATTATCTGGGCCTACCCAAACTCAGCATCAACAGTACTTCCCAGAACCCCCAAATGAAAGGGAAAAGGCAAGCATTTACAGGTCACAGGTAATAATTCCTATCTCTGTTTCTGGAATCCATCATGCTATGTTAGGCCCCATTTTTGATCCTACTATGGACCCTAAGCGTTTAAAAGAATTTTACCCTTGCTATTCTGCTTCCAAACCCATAGCTGCTAATAAAAACCCTAAACCTGTCGAAACCTCATCAAAAGAACCTGAAGTCCCTATGGCTTCGACAGAGATAGATCTGTCTTATCTAAATCAAAATAGGATTTTTAGGAGTCCCCCTCTGACAAAGGATCCCTCTGAGTACCAAACATGGTTAACTAGGGTTGAAAAAGCCAAAGAAAAATTTTGGAAGAAAACTGGAATTTATAACTTAATCCAGTTGTCGAAAGAAGGTCCCCGTTATTGCCAAAACATGCTGTTGGCCTCCTTGTACTTTTGGGATAGTACTTACAACACTTTCCACTTACCCTGTGGAATGATGACTCCCACCCTATTCGACATAGCAGCCATAACTGGCCTTAGTCCTTTAGGGGAAATATTTAACCCTGAACATCTGAACAAGGATCCCATAGGCTTCGACACCAAGCATGCTGGGTATTCTGTTTTTATAGCCCATCACCAAGGCGAAAGTCATGAAGAAGTCTCTGATGAAGAGCACATTGCCTTTCTCAGCCTATGGTTGTCCAAATTTGTCTTTTGTACAAGGTCCCTTCAGGTGGCTAGAAGTTTCATCATTATGGCTAATCAGCTTCATAATGGAGTTGCATTCTGCCTGAGTGAGTTGCTTCTAGCAAACCTTTATGAATCTCTAAGTGAAAGTGTCAGCAATCTCAAATCCCTCAAAGAAAAGGGTAACATCAGTCTCACAGGCCCCTTTTGGCTTCTACAACTATGGCTGAATGCCACTTTTGAAAACTTCATCCCTAACAAAATGCCTGTTGTCGAAGAAACAGTCAAAGAAAGGCGTGTCGAATGGCCTAGGCTGGTTCAACTGACCCCCACTGATGAGAATGTAAGCCTTCGACAAGCATTTACTGGCTACATCATGATGTTCGCAAAACGCTATAAATTTTCTCCTTCAATGGCACCCTTCGCCAATAGACAAGTAGGTCCAAGATGGTTCACCAGAAGACTCCCAGTGGAGGACCAGAAAGATGAAGACTCCTACATCTCCATTTGGGAAGCTTTTCTTATGCCCAGACACTTCTTTTCTCATCATAGCCTCAACAATACAAAGGTATCTCTCATTGTATATCAACCCAATCTGGTAGCCAGGCAGTTTGGATTAATCCAGACGAAGACAAAGCCCATCTACCACAAGAAAGGTGCTATCATTTTCTACAACTCATTTCACCATTTCGACAAGAGCTTAGAACTGTACAACAAATATTTCGACCCAACTCTGGAGGTCTATCCCACCATCTTTGTACCAAACTTCCTCTGCACTGCAGAGTTCGACGTTTGGTGGAAGGAATACTACATCAACAACTTTTTCGACGTAGCAACTTTCACTGCTCTTCTGACAAATGCTTTTTCCTTTGTGCAGGACAAAAAGAAAAAAGGTACAGACCAACATATAAAAGAAATTCAAAAGTTTCAAAAGTATTTTGAAACTATTTACAGGCCTGATGATCTTCGTCGAACCATAGCTGAAGCAGCAAGATCTTTAAAATTCAAACTCACAGAGAAATTAGACCAATTGTGGTTTCCTTCATCCCTTCCACCACATGCACACTACGACTTTGCATTCACAACCTTTCCTCCAAAATTCCCTCCACTTCCTTCTGCAGAATTTGGAGTGGCCTTGTGTCCTCCATTTCCAGATTGGTTTGTATGTGGATCAGCCTTAAAACTGCTTCGTGAAAGCAACAAAAAACTTGCCAAACGCGTGGTTGCGACGAAGTATCATCTGCACAACTTCACTGGGCACCTTCATATTGGGATTGAACACGTTACTATAGACGAACCCATTCTTGAAGGTGTCGAAGAGACCATATTTCTCTTTTTGTTTTTTTTTCTAACTCCTTTTATTATTATATCAATGTTCATGCAACTTTTCTTTTTCAGCTGTTAGAATTGTCAGGAAGATTACTGGCGAAGGAACTTCTTCAAAAGCAGTCGAAAAAACCCCTTCAACAACAAAAAAGGTTTCGACACAAACAGAACATCCCCCCTTATTTGTATACTTCATATTTTCTTATACTAACACTTCTTCTCTTTCTCTTATAGGTAACTCGTACCCCAGCAAAGAAAAGGAAAACAGAAGAAAAAGAAACAAGCGTCGAAGAATCCGAGGACGAATCCCCTGAACCCCAGCCTTTGAAAAGAAACAAAGGTTTAAAAATTAAAACAGTGGCGTCCCAAAGATCTCTGGTCCAAAGACGAACCCCACCTGCCAGTCCAGTCAACAAAGTTCCTTCAAGGAGCGAAAGAAGTGGGGACTCAAGTGCCCATACTGAAATTCCTCAGGTAATCATTTCGACAACCACCAATCCAGCCTTGACTGAATGTATCTTTATCTTCAAGTTCTTCTTTTGTGTTTTTTTTCTTGTAGGTCGTTATTGATGTCGAAGAGATCTCTGCAATCCAAGAAGAGCATGCTCCCTCTAATTCTGAGAGGACTCTGGCTGAAAGACTCCGGGATGATGCCACTCCAGATGCAGGGATCCATGGGCCTCAAACCTTGGATGAATTCGACCTTAGTGACTCTGAGTCTTCCGACAACAACTCTCCCTTTCGACCAGACCCCACTGCCGAAAAAATTATTTCAGATCAAGATGTACCACTTCCAACAACCGCTGCTATACCAAACACTGATGATAATGCCACTTCTCAGGATGTACAAACTCCAGATCCAACTAACACCATCACGGCTAACAAAGACAATGTTGAAGAAGTTGTTACTCTGTCGAACCAGCCAGAAGTTAACTTGAGCATTGGAGGAACCTCTCAACACATTCCCCCTTCATCAAAGGCTCCTGTCGAAACCTCTTTGGGCACTGCTTCGACGAGTTTATCCCATGAAGAAATTGAGAGTTTGAAGGCTAGAAAACCCTTTGAATACTTAAAAGCTTTACTCGACACCAGGCATAACTTCCACGATTCCTCTGCCAGTGGTTCGACAGCTTCAGGGGCCACTTCCGACCTTCAACCAATTAATGTCATCATGGATGAGATCAAGGCAAGGATCCTTGGAGTTGACCTGTTTGAGGTCTTGGCTGAGAATACTTCTGCTCAATATGATCTGAAGAAGCTCCTAAAAAGTGCCAACTTGCTGGAGGCTTCGACTGAGGAAAGCCATCTGGTGATGGATTTGATATCTTTGATTGATTCTGCCAGCGCTGATCTGATTCGACAAAAAGAATTCTCCCGAAAGATCACAGCCAAGTCTGAGGAGCAAGTTTCAGCATGGAACACAGTGGCTTCTTCGACAGAAAGGATTTCAGAGCTGAATAAGCTTTCTGACGAATATACCAAAGCTGCTGCTGATTGTGACAGCAATATTCAAGCCTACCAAGCCCAAATTGCTGATCTCCAAAGAAAAATCCTCCAAGAAAAAGAACGCCAGGCCTCTCTTCAAAAACCAAATCAGGAAGCAATAGACAGTGAGCTCCAGAAGGGGCTACAACATGCAGAAACAGCCCAGCGACTTCACAGGGAGCTTGACGAAATGACTGTCAGCAAAAGCCTTTGTGAGCGTCGAATTCAACTCCAAAAGAAAAAATTCGACGAGCTCAAAACCACATTCCTTCGACAGTGATTTTGTAATAGGACTTAGGAATTTTACTTGTTTTGGGATATTTCCTTCTAGCACTTTTATATGTAATGCTATTTTACGCCATTTGTTTGGCGAAGACAAGTTTCCTTTGTAATTTAGTTTGTTCTTATTTTTATTTCGTGCAGTGTTGGTTTATACTTTTTTAAGTATTTCCCATTTATTTTCATCACTCTTCTATCTTTTCCTATTTCTTCGACTTCGTATGCACCATTGGAAAAAGCTCTTAAAATTTTGAAAGGTCCTTCCCACTTAGGGGACCATTTTCCCATCACTCTGTCTTTCTTCTCCATGGGCAAGATCACTTTCCAGACTAAATCATTTACTAAAAAGGCTTTAAATTTTACTTTTTTGTTATAAAACTTTTCAACTCTCTCTTTCTGCCTTCTTATTAATTCTAAAGCACGCAACCTTTCTTCGTCTAAATCAACCAATTCATCCATCATCATACTCCAATAGATTTCAGATGGAATCTCATGATGTCTTTGAATTCGTATTGACTGTAAACAGATTTCGACAGGCAATACTGCATCATGTCCATAGGTTAATTTAAATGGGGTGGAGTTAGTTGCTTCCTTAGGAGAGGTTCGACAAGCCCAAAGGATTTGATCCAGGGTCTTATGCCAATTTCTGGGTTTTTTACCCACATGTTTCTTTATCAAGTTTATCACCACTTTGTTGGCTGCTTCGACCTGGCCATTTGCTTGGGCATAATAAGGTGTCGAAGTCAACAACTTAAAGCCTGTCTCTCTTGCAAATGCTTGCATATTTCTGCCAGTAAACACAGATCCTTGATCAGTGGTTATAGTCTCTGGTATTCCAAATCTATACACTATGTGTTTCTGGATGAAATCTATGACTGCTTCCTGATCTACATTTGTCAAAGGTATGGCTTCAATCCATTTAGTGACATAGTCTACTCCTACTAAAATGTACTTCTGCCCTTTTGAAGAAGCTGGTCGAATCTCACCAATCAAATCTAAAGCCCAACCTCTGAATGGCCACGGCTTTATAATAGAATGTAACTCACTTGCTGGCACATGGGGTATGCCTGCATGGATTTGACATTCCTGACAACCCTTTGCGAATTCGACACAATCTTTCAACATGGTTGGCCAATACATTCCTTGTCGAAATAATAGCCATTTCATTTTATGTCCTGCTTGGTGGGCACCACATGCACCACTGTGTACATTCGACAAAGCTATGTATGCTTCAGTCTCTCCAAGGCATTTTAGTAGAACTCCTTCTGCAGTCTTTTTAAACAGTTCATTTCCAAAGAGCACATAACTTAAGGCTCTGTACTTTATCTTCCTTTCGACTGTTTGACTTGGATTTTGCAAATAATCTTTAATGGGTTTTCTCCAATCTCCATCCTCTAGATTACCCACATTGAAAATCTCAAAGTTTTCTTGATCACCATATCCCAATCTTATTGTCTCCAAATCAGATGGGGACAGCTTAGTAGATAAAACTTTTCCTCTCACTTCGACAAACTTCAACAGATTTTCTTTCGACACTTTATACCCTGAAGCCAGCTGGGCTAAGTCATTTGCTTCCTGATTCTCTAATCTGGGGATGTGTCTAAAAACTACGCTGTCGAATCTCTTGAGGAGTCTGTTGGCTATCACAAAGTACATGATCAAATTTTCTTTGACACATTTGTACTCTTTCGTCAATTGTTTTATCACCAATTCAGAGTCACCCATTATTTCGACCTCTGTTGCCCCCAGCTCCAACAAGATTTCAAGTCCAACAATTAAGGCTTCATATTCTGCCTCATTGTTTGAACAGAATTCTTCTATTTTGTACTTGAACTTTGTTGGAACTTTATTGGGAGAAATAATTAACACCCCGACACCTGTTCCATTTTTATGACTGGAACCATCGAAATATAACCTCCAAGGCTCTTTTTCGACATAATTTGTCTCCTCTCCAAGTATGGAGTGGTCAGCTATAAAGTCAGCAACTACTTGCCCTTTAACAGCTTTTAGGGGCATATATTTTAAAGAATATTCAGTTAAGGCTAAAGCCCATTTTCCAATTCGACTATGTAAAATAGACTTAGACAACATATGCTTTATTACGTCGAAATGAGAAGATATATGTACATCAACGGGTTTTATATAATGCTTTAATTTCATACAAGAGAAATATACACATAAACATAATTTTTCTATCATGCTATACCTAGTTTCAGCATCATTCAAGACCCTGCTGAGATAGTAAATGGCTCTTTCGACGCCATGTTCATCTTCTTGACAAAGCATACTTCCTAATGTTCTGTCAGATGCTGATATGTAGAGCCTCATGCTTCTTTTTCGGCAAGGAGATATTAAGACTGGGGGATTTGCCAAATACTCCTTGATCTTGTCGAAAGCAGCTTGTTGCTCTTGCCCCCAAGTGAAACCCTCTTTCTTCAGTCGAAGCAAGGGTGAGAAGGCCTGAGTCTTTCCACTAAGGTTGGAGATAAATCTTCTGAGGAAGTTGATTTTCCCTAGTAGAGACTGCAATTCCTTCTTTGTCGATGGCGCTTTTGCTTCCATTATTGCTTTAGCTTTGTTTTCATTGATTTCAATCCCCTTTTTGTGGACCACAAAGCCTAAGAAATCCCCAGCCTGCACACCAAAAGCACATTTAAGAGGATTCATTTTCAAACCAAACTTCCTCATCCTTTCAAAGGACTGTCGAAGATGGTTAATATGGTCGAAGCCTGAAGCAGATTTAATCACAATGTCATCTATATAAATTTGCATAAACGCTTCAATGAAATCGTGAAAAATAGAATTCATAGCCCTTTGGTAAGTAGCTCCAGCATTTTTCAAACCAAAGGGCATTACTACCCATTCATATGTTCCTATTGCTCCTGGACAACGAAAAGCTGTTTTTGGAACGTCTTCTTCAGCAATAAAAATCTGGTTATAACCAGAATAGCCATCAAGCATACTTAAATACTCATGACCTGCTGCAGAATCTACTAGCATTTCTGCTACTGGCATAGGATACTCATCCTTAGGGGTGGCTGAGTTTAGATCTCTAAAATCAATACACACCCTTAGCGTGCCATTTTTCTTAATCACAGGAACAATATTAGCAATCCATTCGACATACCTTGTTGTACGGATGAATTTGCATTTTAGAAGTCTTTCGACCTCTTCTTTGATCTTCGACAGAACTTCAGGTGCAAAGCGTCTGGGGGTCTGTTTTATTGGCTTCTTCCCTTCCAGAATTGGCAACTTCAATTCCACTAAACTTCTGTCTAAACCAGGCATTTCGTCATAATCCCATGCGAAGCAGTCTTTAAACTCATTCAGCAGCTGGATTATTTCGATTCTGAGTTGAGGATTCAACTTGGCACTGATGTAAGTGGGCCTTTTCTCTGCCCCCAGTCCTAGATTAATCTCCTCTAAGGGATCCTGTGCCACCATTTTCATATTGGTGGAGTTTGGATCCTTTTCGAACCCCAAAGGTTCGTCATCATAAATGGCATCAAGTCTTTGGTTCTGCCATTCACCATTTGAGTCTTCTTCAAAACTCTGATTTGCATGTTGCTCCTCAATATTTTCTTGAGGGTGTTGTCCTTCGACAACCTGAGTGCTGGCTTCGACAGCCATATTTCTTACTTCAGCCTCAAGGGCCGCTTTGTGTTGTTTTTCGGCTATATAAGCCGAAATCCTTTCCATTGCTGAAATTTCAGTCATTTTCACTGAATTCACTTCCCCATCCAGTTGGGTTGACGTGGGCAGTTCCCCAAGTGTAATTTGTTTCCCCAATTATTTCTTTATCCCACTGGAAACCATGTGTAGGATGGAGGTACATGGAACAGTAAGCGTTGTCGGAAGCTGTCAGGTCGAAAGCCGCAGGATTGCATGGTGCTATATGGGCTAGGTTCTTGTCGAAGTTACGACTAGTGATATTGTTCACATCAGCTGTGAAGTAACTCTGATCTGCTTCAATGTTTTCGACAATCCCATCTGGCCTCCAGATTGCTATTCTTTGATGCATGGAGGATGGCACAGCCCCAATCCCATGGATCCATTCTCTTCCCAACAGCAAGTTGTAATTTGCTTTTGATGCTATCACCACAAACATTGTAGGCCTGGTGATGGATCCCACAGTCAAGTTCAATTGTATTACTCCCAGTGTTGTTCCCACTTTACCTTCATAGTTGGACAACACCATATTGTGAGGTTTAGTGTCGGAGTCATCTTTTCCAACTCTCCTTATCATGTAATGAGGAATTAAATTTACAGCTGCTCCGCCATCTATCAGAATTTTGTTGACACCTACACCTTCTACCTTTCCTTTTATGAAGAGAGGCTTTAAGTGAGCCTTCATTGCATCATCTGGCCTTTCGAAGAAGGCATTTTGCTCTTCGACACAGCCATTGTTCATTATGTAGTAGCATACAGGCTTCAAGCTTATGCTATCATCTATCATGTCATCCTCTTCGTCTTCGACTTCCATTATCCTGTCGAAGTCTCTGGGCAGTACAGAAACCACATTGCAAGTTACGTCGAAAGAAGCATCTGATTCTGAACCAAATTCATCTGTGACTTCTTCGTCCACTGGCATTCTATTGTTTGTTTTCTGCATCTCTGTGGTGTCACCAGATCTATTCTTCTGAATGATTTCCTTTTCTGCCAGGGGCATTCCCTTGTTCGTAATCTGCACACATTTGCTTGATTCAGCTTCCTTCTGCCCAACCTTTTGGTATTCTACAGTTTTCTTTTCAATTTTCTTCTGCCTTTGGAATCTTCTCCATTGGGATCTGGACATAGGATTCTTCCCTTTGTAGTTTTCAGAGACGTATTTTGGCTTTGCCTCCTTTTTAACTTCCATGGAAGGACCCCTGTTCACTTCAAAACTCTTCCATCTCTTCTGACCTTGGACATCCCTTATAGGCTGAACCCATTTGTCATCATTTGGCCTGTTGGATGGTTTGTAAGTGTTGAAACGTCTTTCTCCGACCCCTTGACTGTGATGCTCCCCTCTCCTTGGGTCGAATCTTTCGTTTCTGGTTGGTGGGACTGTTCCCCAATTTCTTTTCCTCTGGGTCTTTACTGCTGCTTCTAAGTCATCAGCTGCTTTCTTGTCGAACACAGCACTGCATCTTGGGCAAAGCATGACTTCTGCATTCTTCCTTTGACACCTCTGGATGAATTCAAACAGACTCTCGTTCTCTTCTGGGTAAACCAGCTTCTGATGCTCCTCTTGACGCTTCTTTCCCTTGTCGATGTCTGGTCCTCCCTTTTGAGTGATTTCCACCATATGAATCCCAGCACTCTGTTCAGTTGTAATTTTCAATTTGTTCATTTTTTCGACTAGCATGATTTCCTCTGGGATGTCCTCCTTTGACTGACTAACATTGCCTTTTGGGTGTAAGCCCTTATAGATGTATTTGCAGCAATGCGCAACCCTTTCGACAGGATGTTCTTCATTTTTGGTGGTATCACTGTTCATTTGTTTGACAGTGAGGGAATTGTCATCAGTCCCTGGTGTTTTAATCTCCTCTTGGTCAGGGCCTTCAGTGACCTCTGTTTGGGCAGCGAGGGTTTTGCTATCCTCCTCTTCGTCATCCCTTTTGAAAGAATCTCCCCATCCTGTGGGTTTGATTTCGTTGGCATCTGTTTCGGAGCTTGGTGGTGCTGAATATTTCACCATGAAGTCGAATTTCCCATTTGACTCTCCCAAAGTGTCCCAGATCACCCCGTGCTCAGCATCTCTTTCACGGTTTTTCTTGTCGAAGCTTCTTCCCACTTTGACTGCATTTCTTCCGTTGAAACCTTCAGTAGTTTCAGTGGCATTCTCACTGTCGAAGTCTTCAGAAACTTTGACTTCTTTTGCCTCAGCCTGGCCAGCAGAATTATCACCTTCTTCCACCACATTGACATGGGTGTCGAAACCTTCAGCAGCTTCTATCATGGTGAAGTTGGTGTCGAAGCTTTCAGTAACTCCTACCATTTCAAAATTTTCTTCTGCCATGATCTCCATTTCGACTACGTTTACCATTTCTGGCTCAGCATAATTTGCCTCCACAATCTGCATGGGATTGGAGTCAATCTTCATCTGCTGCTTGCCTTTGTCTCCAAACTTCAACCTTCCACTTTGGATTGCATTTTGGACAAGATCCCTGAAAAGGTAACATTGAGAAGTTTTATGACCCAAGAAATTATGGTATTTGCAAAAACCTCTCTTTTTCTGTTGGTCTATAGGAGGCTCTTTAGTGCCTGCTGGTTTTATTAACTGACCATCTTTGACTAGTAAATCAAATATCTCATCACACTTGGTGATGTCGAATGTATAGGTTCTTTTAGGGAACCTGTCATTCTTTTCCATTTCGACTGGACTTTTTCCATTCGACGGGGCTAAAACTTTACAAGAATATGGAGGGCCTTGCTTTAATTCTGCAAGATCAATTTCTTGCTGGTCGAAAATGACTGGTTCGTTTTCGTCGTAATCATCTTGAACCATTCCTACATAGGCCACTCTTTCCTTCTTGTTTTTATTTGATCTAAATTTCTCATTTTTTAGTCTTTCTATCTGCCTTACTCTGTCTGCCAACTGTGCCATGTCTCTCAGATATTGGGTATCCAGTTTTTTCCTTATGGAATAATCAAGACCCCCTGCAGCCATTTCGACTAGTTCTTGTTCCGGCACTTGCGTAAAGCATCTGGCTTTTAATAATCTAAACCTATTCAAATAGTCATCTATGGGTTCAGAAAATTTTCTTTTGACACTTGCCAACTCTTTCAAACTTATCTTGGTTTGTCCCATATAAAATTGTTCATGGAACAATCTCTCTAATTGGGCCCAAGTAAAAATTGAAGTTGGAGGAAGTGACGTAAACCAAGTGAAAGCGTTTTTTGTCAAAGAACTTGGGAAATACTTCACCCTTAAGTTCTCGTTATTAGCAATCTCTCCCGCTTCTATCAAATAACGTGCCACGTGTTCTATGGTGGATTCACTAGTATCCCCTGAAAATTTTGTGAATTTGGGGACTTTCCACCTTGGTGGTAACTCTTGTTGTAAGATAAATTCAGACAAGGGGGAAGTATAACTAGGCCTTTGTAATCCTACGTTTACTCCGTTTTGTGCCATTATTCTCTCCACCATGGTGGCAATATTATTTTCGACAGGCATGTTATTGTAACGCATTCTCTGCTGTAACACTTCGTCAGCATTTTGGTTTCTCTGGACTATTATCCTTCTTGGTTCCTGTCGAATAGGCTCTTCTACATTAGGCTGTTCGACCATCACCTCTTGCCCCCTGGGATTTTCCTGAGGGTTCCCTAAGGGCCTTTGGTTTATAGTGAGTTCCTCTTCGACAGCCCTATTGGCAGGATTCTGGTTTAATTGCATTCTTTGTTGTGCTTGTGGGACTCCAAAAAAATCAGCAATGCGTGCCATCTGTTCTGCCAATATTTGGTTTGTTTGGGTAGTGTTTTGTATTAAGGGATTGAACACTTCTCCCATTTGTTGTGTCAAAGCCTGCACCATATCATGATTGCTTTCATCCATCTGTTGACGGATTACTTGTGCAGAATGGTTTGTCATAGCGGGCATATGAAAACCTGGTGGAATTTGATTCATTCTATTTCCATTTCCACCATATCCTGATCCCTGCAATGGTGATGACACTTGAACCATGGCATCAGAGAATAATGGTGACGAATTATGTAGGCTTGCCATCATTGAAGTTGGCATTCCGTACGGTTGTTCTCTCCCAACCAAAGGCTGAGAATAATTCAGATATGGCCTGAATGTATTTCCTCCAGGGGGAGGGGTTCCCAAGGGTCTGGCGTGTCCCATGGTGGAAGAACTAGGCGCATTCTGGGATCCTGAACCCGTTGGTATGGAATCCCCCAAAGGAGGCCTAATCTGTTCTAAAACAGGGCCAGACACTGGTATTGTTCCTGACGAAGGGATAGGATTGGAAACTGGAATGGTTTCGTCAGAAATATTTGAAGCATTTGGCAAGTTAGCCATGTTTCTTCTTCTTGTTCTCTTTGGTCTCTCTACGTCGGTTACGGCTAATTTACCGCTTCTAAGAATCATACAACGTAGCAAGGAACAATTTGTCTAGAAATTTCTATTAGATTTTATCAAATACACTAGTCCCACCGGGTGTGCCAATTTGTTCGCTGTGTTTTCTGGCGAACAACCTCTGGTTAACCAATTTCTTCAGAAAATTGGGTTACTTGCAGGACCAACCATACAAGTCCTAGGATACATGTGCATTTGGTTCTGTCGAAATACTCTTAGACTTTTGGTGACTAATTTGTGGTTTGTTTTATCAATGTTGTCAAAGTACTAAGGACTTTGATTTTGTAAGTAACGAAAGTTTTGACTTAAAGGTGAAATAAGGTTAAAAGTTTAAACAAGAACAAAGAAATGTCGAAAGGCTAAAACTTGCAGAGAAGTAAATGAAATGTAAAATGACTTTGAAAATAAACAAGTAATGAACTTGAAGAATAAACAAGTAATGAACTTGAAGAATAAACAAGTAATTTAAAATGACTTTGAAATATAACTGGTGTTTAAACGTACATTGTTCCAAATACTAGACTCATTTTCTCTCACACTGGGTACTTAGAGTTTTTACAGGAATTTTGTACAAATTTTCACCCACACATTCTAACCACAAACTATCCTATTTATACACAAACAGAATAACTGCTTAGAACGGAAAAACTATAACTAAACGACAAGTGTCAGCCTGCATGTAAATTTCTTCTCTGAAACCTCCATGTGTCCAACTGCCAAAGGTTACCACCTTTTGAAATTTGAATCTCTTCCTTGGTGACGAAACCCTGTAACTCTTCAAAACTGTCGAAACCCTTTTAAAAAAAAAAACTCTTCAGCACTTGCCAACCTTATCTTTTATTAACAAACTTCTTCTGTCGAAGCCCTTAGTCACAAACTCTCCAAACTATTCTGCCAGAACATTATATCTATTTCTGGTCGAAACAATGAAACTTTAAAACCTTGTCAGCAATTCTTGGATTCTTCTCCTGATGCTATCCTTCGACAAAGATGACCTTAAAGCCTGAATCTTAATCTTGTCGAAATTATGGTCTTGTCGAAATTATGGGTTTACAGTTATATGTTATGGTTGTGTGGGACAGTAGGTCCGGGTAGATGTATGTGAATGATAATTGTGTGATTTACTGCCTTTTTATTCATGTACATTATTACCGTTATATTTTGATCGTGATTTCTCACCCCTTTGCTTTTGTTGTGGCTTGTGCTTCTTCGGAAGTACAGATAATCCAGGTGTGTAGCTAGTTTGGTTTGTGGCAAGTCGTAGGAATGCTCTGATACGTAACACCGGGGCTTTGGGGAGTTATTTTGTTATCTGATGATTTTGTGTGCCCCTGTGGCGTATCGTGTTTGATGGATCTTTTGGGTGAACATGTTTGTATATTATCGGCAGTGGCCGAGGAAGATGTATATGACATGCATATAATGTTATGTGTGTATATATATATATATATATATATATATATATATATATATATATATATATATATATATATATATATATATATATATATATATATATATATATATATATATATATATATATATATATATATATATTTATGATGATGAATTTCTGCTGTGTTATAATTGTTGAAACTCATTTAATGGAAAATGTTTTGTTGGTTTAATTCTATGACATCCTGTTTTGTGGTGCGAAACTCTGATGATTGTTTATTTTAATTGCATTTATTTTATTTTGGGGAACGGGGTGTTACACACGCCGCGGAGCTAAAACCACGACCATGGTCCACCTCCATAACCGACCAGGTAACAATCCCGGTCACCCGACCTGTTCCCCACACTACCGGACACAATGAATGACGTCGGGCTACTACTCCCATGCAAACATACAAAAACAAACAAAAATACAGGTCCATACAAACATACAAGCATACAAAATGCCACATGCAAACGAGCATACACTTTGGAAAAAGAAAATATCATTGCATAATCATTGTACAATCTAGGGCACCAACCCAGCAGTTCAAAAATTACATCAAAAGGGCACGCATGCCCGACAAAACAACTTAATAAAAGTGGGCACGCAGGCCTAGAAACTATGATCACGCAGGCCCGGGAACACAAAACCTAGATTTCTGGTTGACCTCCTTCGACCTCGTCAGCAGGCATGTTATCCTCATCTTCCTTGGTGCCGATCGCGATCACCCGTCCATCGACGACCTGGAGGTAGGGCCCAGTCCCCTCGGCGATCAGAGCAACCTCGGGATTCACGATCCTGAGCTGCTCCACAGTGCTAGAAAACCCGACCTCAACGGCTCCCAAACAGTCTTGCTCAAGTTCACGGATTTTGCCCAACAAATTAGCCCGGGAGAGCAAGAGCCTTTCCTCTTCAGTCTCGTCCTCGGCAGGACGAAGGGAAGTCTCCAGCTCCTCTACCCGAGCCCGCAGCCTCGACTGTTCATTCTCGGCAGCTTTCAGTCGCTCCTCAGCTTTAGTGCCCCTCTTGCGTTGCACCACCACCTCCTCCTTGCTCAGATCTAGCTCGACCACCAGCTTGGTCATCCTCGACTGAGAAAAAGCAAGGTCTCCCTGTAGTTTAGCCAGCTCGACCGAAGAGCAGCTCATCGCTTAAGACCAAAGTGGTCAAGAAGACCCACATCATCGCGGCCAGGTCCTCGGTAACCATCTGTCTTCGGGCGTCTTGGCTTTCCCCGAGGACCGTCTTCGCTTCTGAGACCGGCACTGCCGGTGACCTAGCCCCCTTGAAGAAGCCAGGTTATTGGTGACAAGGGGGGATAAGAAACCTCTCCTCAGTACCATCCTCCGTGAGGTCAACGACAACATCAGGCCCATGAACTCTCACCCGCTTCGCGGTCCCTTGTGACATGGGGGAGTGACTTCCCTGAGGCGAAGACGAGGAGCCATTTTGTCCCTGGTCAGCAGGAGACTGCTGCATCACTTGTGCGACCCGGCCCTTTCCGCTCTTAGCCGCAACCTTGGAGGCCGCCAATTTCTTCACGCGCTCCTGCATGGTCGACATACTTCCTGCAAAAAAGAGAGAAAGGATTAGCAAAAACGAGGACAAAGCGGGGACCAAAGGAATGGGAAGAACACCGTCCGCTACCTAGGAAACATATAACATCCTCGTCATACGAACACTTGAGAAGAGCCTTCGTGTTTATGAGCCTCGCCTGCTGACGAACGTTCCTTTGGCTGTCGAGGATAAAGTTTCCATCAGGCGTCATGAGATTTGTCGGGGTGAAACTGGCCACGAAGGACACTAGCCTCTGGTAACCCACTTGGTCCTCCTCGTCCATGATCCCTGCCCGCACGATATAATGATCTGTGCCCTTCCTGAAGTGTTCCTCCGACCAGTCCAGGGGCACCTTCGGCACCATGACTTCCTCCCGCTGCCCGTTCACTTTCCGGGCTTCTCGTCGGTACAAAGAGGTGCACGCCTCGAAAGAGACAGGCCAAACCACAAAGAAACACACTTTGAAATCCCGGACAGAGTCCATGTACACCCGGAAGAGCCTCCTTGGATGCTTCAATGACACCCACCCTTGTCGGCCATCCATCGTCTGCCTCTGCATGTGGAAAAGTCGAAAGAACAACGTAAGGGTGGCCCCGATCTCCAAATGCCGACAGGCGAGCTCATATGCCCGAATGAAGGTTATAACATTGGGGTGTAGTTGAGAAGGGCCAGCTTCATCCAGTCGAGGACGCCCAATTGGAAATAGGTGAAGGGCAGCCGAAGACTAGCCTCGTGGAAGCAGAACTCATGCATGGGAAACCTCATCTTCCCGTAGCTCGAACATATCCGATGATGGTATCGTGGCAGATACGCTTTCCAGCTCACAGAAGAGCCCTCACAACGGTCCTTGATAATCGCGAAGGCGCCGACATCGTTATTGACAAAGCAGGACAACATGTTTAAAGGTTCCTCTGTGACCCAGTCCTCGACAGATCGGACCTGCCCTTCGATAGGCGGGGCCACCGGGGACTCTGGCTCCACGTCGACTTCCATGATTCCCATTGCGCACGAGGTCATGTTCACCTGAAAAGCAGAAGGAAATGGTGAATTCGAAGTTTCAAGATCAAATTCACCTTTCCACTACAAATCAAGTGAAAGGGCGATGGGGACGACGACTACAGCTCGACGGCGGCTCGTGTCTCTACGACGTTCATCTCTACCCAAGTGTTCCTCCCCGGGGCATTTATCTAACCCTATCCTACGTCCTTGGGACATTCATCTGACCTTATCCTACGTCTCCAGGGTGTTCATCTAACATTACCCTACGTCCCCTGGGAGTCCATCCCTATCATGTCATCTGTCCCCGGGACATTCATCCTGAAGCCCTAAGTGACCTCGGGGCCTTCATCCCAGGTAAAGGGGATCCCGTTGTATTCGTTGGAGAACCCTCGCTCTCCTCGGGGCATTCATCATGTCCACGACAAAGGGCGCCGAAATTAAAGAAGGTTGAAGAAAAGAAGTAGAAAACTTACTAGGACAGTAGAGACGACTGAATGCACGGCGGACGATACGGTGGCGGTAATGAGCAATTGCGTGTACGGGAGATTCAGATATCACGGGCGAAAGCGAGGGTGTGCGAAAAATGGTAAAAGGACAGACACCTGCCTATTTATAAACGCAGCACGGGACTCGAAGTGCCCCTTGGCACTCGAGTGCCCTAGGGTAGCCGCCCTAAGTGGCACAATGATTGCCAGACATGTGGCCACCACTAACGGCCGCGTCCCTTCGTTCTCCCCTTCGAGCACAGGCAGACGAGCGTCCGACAATCTTCCACCTCCTCGACCTGATAGCCCGACAAGTCCAAGATCCTCACGCTCCAGCATCCTCGACACAGCAGTTCGACAAGTTTCTTCCTCGCCTTTCTTCGTCCCCGACACAGTTATCGTCAAGTCATTGCTCTTTTACCTTGGAGCTATGACTTAGGGGGCTCTTGTTCTAAAGTGGGCCCAGACCTGCCCATCCGTCGGGCAGGCCCAACCCAACGCTATTTGGGGAAGGCCCAACAAGGGCCAAATCCCTCAGTGTTGGGCACGGTTCTAGACAAACCGGGCAGGCATCTCCCCCGTCGGGCAGAACAACACGTCTTCCACACGTTATCCATGTGCTCCCCCCGCGGGGACACGTCATCAGACAACTACCCACCTCCGAAAGAGCTGGTCAGCCCACCTTCAGGAGAACACGGGACAATTGAACTAGGGTGAAGACCACATGCTAGTCTTCACTACACCACGTAAGCCCTAGCAGTCACTTGGGTTGGGTCTGACCATCCAGCTCAAGACAAGTGACCGTTGGCCCTCGCTGAGGTCTCACTATAAATACCCTCTTTCACTAGAGGGTCAGGTATTACATTCTCTACACCTCACTTATGTATTTGCTTCCACTCCGGTCCTTTACTCACTTAGACATCAGAGTGTCTTGCAGGTACACCTCCCTCCTCCTCTCTACTTCCGTTGAGCAGCTTCTAGATCAGTGACGCATGGCGGTCGACAATCTCTTCTATATATATATATATATATATATATATATATATATATATATATATATATATATATATATATATATATATATATATATATATATATATATATATATATATATATATATATATATATATATATATATATATATATATATATATATATATATATATATATATATATATATATATATATATATATATATATATATATATATATATATATATATATATATATATATATATATATATATAATAGTAATAATAATATTTTATAAATAATTTACCATTTTTTTATATAATATACATAACTGTTCAAACAATATACAAGAATATTTAAAATAAATAAATATTTAAAAAAAATCTAATATAACTCTAAAGAATAGAATAAAAGAATATTTTTATAAAAAAATAAAATTATTTCAAATAAAATTGTTAAATAATTGAATGTTAGATTTGATTATATTAATATAATATTGAAGATAGAAAAATTGAATATTATATATGCGATAAAATTTAGTAAAGAATGACAATTTAATATGTGGTTTAAATGAAACTAAAAAAAAAGTTAGAACATTTAGTTATACAAACCAAATTTACTACACGTGGTCGAGAGATGTTAATCCTAAAAAGATTTCATAATGTATCCACAGATTTCATAAACACTAAGAAAAATTAAAAACAAATATTTTAAATTTTAAAAATACATCTCTAAACATATTTCGTATTATTTCATTTGTTTTTAACTATACTTCAATTTTATGAATAAATTTATTTTAAAAATACATTTTTAAAAATTCAATCATATCTTATAAAAATTGTCGGACAAATCACCACATTGCATTGCATGCCATTACAATATAAATCACACAGTTCAACAATTAGTCTTTGAATAGTATTTTTTTTAACCGAAACAATTATTTTTTAAACTTTAACTGAAACAATTATTTTTTAACTTTAATTATGCTATTCAAAGATTTTAAAAAAAATTTTAAATTTTTTTTATTACATTAAGTATCATACTAAATGTGAATCCCAATTTTAAAATTGGAGTAATTTTGTTGTTGGACTATGTGGTTCATATTGTGTAAGATCATGCAATCTGACAATTTTTTTGTGTAATTGAGTTTCGAAAATATATTTTTAAAAACTTTTTAAATATATATTTTTAGACTAAATTTATTTATAATAGTAAGGTATAATTTAAAATTAAATAAAATATGTGTATTGAAATGCGTCTGGAGACACATTTTAAAAATTAATTTTTTTTGAATTTTCGCATGGTATTCAAAAAATATATAAAATGTATTAAGAAATTCTCTAACACTAATAAACTCTTACAAAATACAGACTCTAATTTTAATACCTAAATTCTATATTATATCATGTATTTTTTAATCGATCTATATGAATTAATTTATTTTAACCATTAGAGCATTTTTAGTGGGAGTAAACTAAACTGATAAACTAAGAAACTTTTTGTGAACCCAAAGTAATTTGTAAGATTTAAAAAATTTATAATTGATTTGAGTTGTTTTTACTTTAATAATGATTGCTTGTAAAAAACCAAAATTTGACCCATGTTTTATATTTTAATATTATAAAATAATAATAAAATAATAATGCAGACTCATTGAAATTTAATAGATTGCGTTGGTTATATAACTGCCAAAAACTAATTGTTAGTTCACTTATTGACCTGTCATTCTTATTCCAATGCAAATTGTTTATATCTACATTACTATTAAAGAATTTAATACTAAATAACCTGCCCTAAATATTATTTTTTAATTTAAAATTTAAATAGCTTTAATTTTTGATATTCAATCCTTCCTTACCAAAAGAAGTTTTTATTCCATTTTAAAATTTAACTTTTCTTTTTTTGTCTCTTTCACTTTTTTGAGATTTTAGTAACTTTTTAATATCAAATTTTAATAATACGACAATCTATTTAATGACGTATCATAGTCACGTCTACATAATTTAGTTAGTTTTGATGATTTATAATAAATTTTTATTTTTATAATAATATCGATTATTATATTTGTTAAAAAAACAAAATAAAACTAAAAAAATAAGTTGAATTACTATAAATTGGTAATGATTTATTATTAATTTTTTAAAAAAATTATGTCTTTTTAAAAATTTATAGAGCTAATTAATTATAATTTATAAAAATTAAAAATTTAAATGTGATTAAAAAAATCAAACATTAGCTTCACGTTTCTTTTAATGCATTGATTTGGACAACTTTGTTTTTTGTCCAAGATTTGGATAACTTATTTAGGTTGTTTCTCGTATAACTGTTATGATGAACAATGTACATGGAGGTGGGTGATGGTAGATGGTGTGGTGGGAACCATGATTCAGAGGGGAATGATATTTCATTAAATGTGGTGGAACTTGATGGTGTAGTGGGAACCTTGAGGCAGAAGAAAATGTGTTTGGTGGGAATGATATTTCATTAAATGTGATGGAACTTTTTGATACAATAGTAAATCACTTTGCATTTTATAATTTTGTAGTATTAATTCATTTAAAATTAGTTTTCATCATTGCAAAAATTATAAACACTTATCAACTACAATTCTACTAGTCAATTTAATCCCCAAAAAAAATTCTATCCTAGCCAATAATAAGCTTGGTTGGAAACTTGCTTTCTTGAAAATTCTATACTAGTCAATGATAAGTTGGTAACTTGCTTTCTTAAAAATTTCTATACTAGTCAATTTGGTTGGAAATTTGCTTTTTTTAATACTCCATTCTATTTCTATTTATAATGAGTGATCAATTTAAAATAAAAAAAATATTTTAAAATAAATGATTTATTTTAATTTTCAATGTATATTTTTTAATTTTACACATTGATTAATATTACTTTTATTATTTTCAATAAATTATAAGAGCACTTAGTAAAAATATTATTTTCTCTATTTTTTTTAATATATGTGAAATAGTTAAATTAATCATTCTTACTATTCATGTTCAATAATTTCTCTTTAAAAATCTTATATACTCAAACATGTAGTATTTGATAATTAATCATTTGTAGCCCATCCATTTCCCTTATTGGAGTAGTATAGAAGTGTGCAAGATTAAAATAAAAGAAATAATCTATCAATGTGTAGACTAATAATTATCCTAATTTGAATGTTAATAATTAGTTTTTTTTTTATAAAGTCCTCGTGTATATCAAAAAAGAAAAAGAGACAAAGGCTCAACCAAAACCCTCCCAAACACCCCTAAATTTATAACTAGGCATATCTAACTTGTTATGATAGAAAGAAGAAATAAGAAAAACTAGAGAGAAATTCCAAGCATAGTGAAAAGAGTTTGAGATTGACATTGATGTAAATTTATGCACACCACTACTACAGAAAACATATATAACAATGGTTGAAAAATATATACTATCATGCATGATCGACCGTTGTTACGTTGCGCGCGGTTGTATACGCGTGACTTATAATCACGGTCATATGAGCGTTGTAAAAAATCTGAAAGCGCGCGACATATTACACAATTGCTTTAACTAACTGTTGTAATATATTAAAGGTCCTAGGTTTGATTCTCAGCAGCGCCTTTTTGGTATATATATTATCCTGGACAGCATTCATTTTACAATCATGGTCATATTTAACAGTCGTTGTTAAATTATCTGCTTTAAAAAAAAATATTTCACCTTTTTGAAAATTTTCCATTTTTTAACTTGTATTTTTGTGAACCATATCAGAATTGAAACAACAAATGTATCATAACAATAATTGTATTGTATAATATCAAATTTATATATTAGATTAAGAACCAAATATTATATATATATATATATATATATATATATATATATATATATATATATATATATATATATATATATATATATATATATATATATATATATATATATATATATTACATCAAAAGAAAAAAGGCACAAAACAACCTACAACACATTATATAACATCACATAATTGTATATATCGTAGTGTTTTGGTTTCTTATTTCTTGGTGTCTTGACTTTAAACACCTACAATTTCAAATAGTCATACTTGTTAGTAAATATGCTTAGAACTAATAACTTACATTAAATTATGAATAAAAGAATAAAATACTTACTTGTTAATCTTTTCATATGCCTTCATTATGATCGATACGAATAGCATGCACACCATCTCTATCAACTTCATCATATATGGTAGGCACTTGTGTTGTGTAAGAAGGAGTAGAAGGGATATCAAAACTTTCATCACTACTAGAAAAATATTTTCTCTGGAGAACGATTGAACATTTTCCTAATGTGTTCGAAGGGTGGGTCACATAGAAAACTTGTTTTGCTTGTGAAGTCATGATGAATGGTTCGGTCATATAATTTGTTTTGCCAAGGTCAACTCGGGTGAATCCTAAGTCAACAGCTTGTACACCATTAATATTATTGGGAATCCACTTGCACTTAAATAAAGGAACTTTGAAGATAACATAATCAATCTCCCAAATCTCCTCAATGATACCCTAGAATGCACTAGATGCCAATATTGGTTTCTTATCTTTCGAACTAGATAAATAAATGGATTCATCCTCAACCATAACCCCACTATTTTGCATTGTACTACGATCATCTTTTGATTTGTATAAAAGGTATAATGACCAATGTCATATACAGTCCAAGTTATCATATTAAATTTTGGCATGTAAGACAACCATTCAATTGTCTCGAGCACACTATTATCATTTGGTATCATTTTATTAAACCACTTTAGAAATTTCTTGTTATGCTCGATCAACAACAACTTGTCACTCATTCGTGGATATCTTTTCTTCAAAAGACTTTTGTGAGTAGCCATGTAAGGTTGAACTTCTTCAAGATTATTCAATATATAGAAATGTTCCTAAATAACTACATCCCGAGTCATTGACTTAACATTTAAACCTTGAATACCTCTACCTTCAGTGTTAGCATGACGAGTCTTTGGAGTTTCTATAAGCTCTGCTTCTAACAAATAGTTTGTACAAAACTCAACAGCTTCTTCAGTGATGTACCTTTCAACAACCGAAGCTTCCGATCGGTGATGATTCTTCATATATCTTTTAAATATATTAATGTATCGCTATATTGGATACATCCACTTTAAATAAACTAGATCACAAAATCTGATTTCTCTGACTAGATGAACATGCAAGTGTACCATAATGTCAAAAAATGATAGAGGAAAATACATCTTCAATTGACACAATATTATGACATCTTCAAATTCTAATCCATCTAATTTTTTTAAATAAAAAACTTTATTACATATGACATTGAAGAACAAATACAATCTGGTTATGTCTTGATGCAACAGACAGCCACTGGTAGAAGTTGTTGCATCAAGATATGACAATCATGAGATTTCAAACCAATTAATTTGAGATCTTTAATTGATACAAGTTTTTTGATGTTTGATGAGTAACCTTGGGAAACTTTGATACCATGCAAACACTCGAAAAAAATTTTATTTTCCTTTTTACCTAGAGTGTAACAAGCTGGAGGAAGATAATTTCTTTTCCCTTTTTCTGTTGGAGCCAATTGTTTTCGTATACCCATCGCCTCCATATCGAGACGAGATTGCTTACTATCTTTAGTCTTGCCTGGAATGTGTAGAAGTGTTCTTATCAAAATATCACACACATTTTTCTCCACATGTATCACATCAAGACAATGTCTTACGTTGAAACTTGACCAATATGGAAGATCAAAAAACATAGACCTATTTTTCCATATATTTTTCTCAATTGTCCCTTTTTCTTTTTCTCTCTTTCCAAAGACAATATTAATGTGTTTCTGTCATTGATAAACTTCATCCATGGTTAAAGGTTTAAGAGTGATATCAAACTCCTGCTCTCAATTAAAAGCCTTCTGTAATCTACGATAAGAATGCTGGGTTTTAGAAGTTTCTGATGCCCAAGGTAAATAATATTTTTTCTAAAGTCAAGTTGGTGATAACATGTATTAGATTCACAAATAGGACATGCTTTGTGTCCTTTGACACTATATCCAGCCAAATTACCATATACAGGAAAGTCATTAATTGTGCAAAATAACATTGCACGTATCTTAAAATTTTCACCAGAATATGCATCATCAACTTCGACGCCTTCCTCTCACAAAATATACTTAACAACATATACTTATGCTTCATGTATACCAAGAAGATAGGTTGTAAATCGTGAGAGGAACAAACCATGAAGAATGGTTAGTACTCAAATTACCAGATGAGTTCATTCCCTCTGTGGCAAGCCCAAGCCTAAGGTTTCTTGGCTCAGTGCCAAAATCCAGAAACAACAAATCAATTTTCTTCCATTGCAAAGAATCAACTATATGGCGTATGTTTCCATCATATTGTCTATCATCTTTATGCCATATAATTTCTTTGCGTCATTCGCATTAGCAAAAATTCTCTTGAATTTTAAAATTATTGGTAAGTACCATAACACTTTAGCAGGAGAACTCTTCCTACTAACATTGTCATTGTTATTGTCATCACCATTGTTGTCCTTCAGCTTGTAATGCGACACACCAAATTCTGGACATTAATCCAAACTTTCATACCTTTTCCTATATAATATGTAGTCATTAGGGCATGCATGTATTTTGATATACTCCAAACCCATTGGACACAATATCTTCTTGGCATCATAACAACGATTAGACAAATTTTTATCTTTTGCAATTTCGTGAAACTTTTATCTGCCCACCCATTTTTGCTTTCAAATTAAACAATTTTAACACCACATACAATTGTGTAAAACTTGTGCACCTCTTATATGAAGGGGTCTCCTTTTTACTACATAAAGTATCATAAATATGAGCTTTCTTAAAAGAAGATTCTCCAATATCACAAAACATATCTTCTAGTCAGTCATCCATATATTCTACTTCATAGGTGATGAAATATCTCATGCTTTGTACCTTCATTTATATTCTCGCAATTAACACAAGGACAATAAAAGATACCATTATTCTCAGGAACATTTTGATCAGTGTATTCAAGGAATTCAAGAACTTCTTTCTCATATACCGGATCTAATCTATCAGCTTTCATCCAACTACGATCCATAATAAGTTCAAAAAATTATATCAAAATAATATTGTGAACAACACAACAAAGTCTAAACCTAAAGCATATCAAAAAACTGAAGCATATTCATAAAAATAATACAACTCTAAATATTAAGCATATGGATATCCATTGTAGCAAAGTTTAAATATTACTGTTCAATGCTAAATGCAATAACTAAACATAAAGCATATGAAATTTGCATGAAACAGACCACAAGATCAAACAAGAATGAAGATAGTGAAGATTATTAAGAATTAGGAAGATGAGGAAGATAATGAAGTTTGCACGAAACATACCGTACTTCGAAGAGGAAGAGACCAAGAGTGAAGATAATGAAGATTATTAAGAATGAAGATTCAAATAAACAAATATTGCGAATATGAAGATTTTGTTATCGCTATCACCGCCATCTCTGGTTCACTGGTTCGCTTTTTCGCTAGTTCACCTAGGACATGTTATGAAGGAAATAATGAATTGTTTTGTTTTAAATTTATCAGGAAAACCTTTGACCACGATTGTTATATCCAACTGTTTTTAAATAGTTTTCAATTTTTTATTTATAAACTTAAGTAATACACGCTTTTTGTAATAGAAAAAATGGAAAAAATATAGTTGCTAGGATTTGAAGCTTGTAAGACTTACTTTATCACCACAGTTTATTATCTCATTCGTGATTAAATAACTTTCAAAAAAATAAAAAAAAATATATCAGGCACATCCAATTTTTGATATTACAATAATAGAAATCATAACCATAATAGTATTATGTTACTGAAGGTGTATTTCTTAGTAGTGCATATTTGTTGCCTTCCGAGTAGATTTGAATGATGTAGAAAATCATAGATCTAACTTTGACCATAGTGTTAAGCCACATGATTTTGACCATAAACCTAACTTATGACCGGATCATGCTCAAGACTTACTTCAAATGCATAGATGAACTGCTGCACCTCTTTTGATTACGATTCATCAAAATACTATTAAAGATGGAGATGGTGGAGGCTTGAATGATAACTTTGTATTGTTGGCTCCATTTTTGTCATATATGCTAAGAGCTTTGTACTGTCCAAAAAGTACAGGGTGTGTGTGTTCCCCCTAAAAGGATGGGGGAGACTTAGAGACCCTAGTAGGTATATTATAGTTTTGGGGTGAGGGCTAGCTCACGACGGCAAGTAGCTTTGTGTTTACCACTAAATTTGGTAAACAATCTCTAGTCCCTTTAAAAAAATTTACTTAAAGGATCGACTAGTGAATCCTAGGACATAATGCTTAAATTCTCCATAAAAGATGTTTGGTTGTGTTGTAATTGTAAAAGAACCTCTAAATTTGCAGAAAGGTAAAAATTAAACTCATAAAAGGTAAGAAAATAAAGGGATTTTGACAAAGTCAAAATCCTTGTAAAATTTAAGATGAAAAGTAAATGACTTTCTGGGTAATAAATGTAAAGAGCAAGAAACATAAGGAATTGCCTCAAATATATAAATGGTGGTATGCAAGATCATACATTTTCTCATTAGCTCGTTTCTTACTACCATTTGGGTACTTTGAGTGTTTCAGTGTTTGTATGATAAAATCGTCACCCTGAATCCTAACATTAAAATCCTTATTTATAGTAATACATAAATAATCGCATACAACAACTCTAATCATACTAATTGACATGTATTAGTTTGCTTGATTTTAACCTCACTAGCATGCCTCCACGTGTCTTCGTTGCACAGATAAGGCTATCAGACGGTTACACGATCAGGTTGCAACGTTTCGCTTCAAACTGCCAACGTTGAATCTTCTTAGAGCTATCTCTAAAAAATGTTATTAGTCTTAAGCTTTAATATAATATGAACATTTTGACACTCTTGGACCAAAAAATCCCAAGTGTCGAAATGCTATCATTTATCTCTATTTCCTTAAGCATTTTATTGAATCTTTTATGTTAAACCCATGATGTCGAAGTTTCACGTCAGCAAATTACCCCCAAAAAATGCTACTTTTAACGTAGAAGGAGATATGGGTATTTTTGAAACATTATTATTACTATGTCTAGTTATGGGTTGACATCATGGTCATCATGACATTTTTGGAAAAACATTTTCTCGAGAAGTGCAACTACTGACCCGTTGTCGCGCGCGGATCAAAACGAGTGTTTTTGTAAAAATGAAGTACAACGACAGTAACTCAAAATATTGTTCTCACACAAATTCTTATTTGAATTAATCTACCAATTATACAAATGGGGGGGAGGGGGGGTTAGGTTTCTGATATAGAAAAAGTGATTAAAAAATAAAATTGATTAAAAATATAAGTGATTATAAGATAAGTTAATCTGCTGTTTGTTCTCCCACTTATCATTTATCATACAATTCTCAAGCCCTAAACGGATTCCATTCCCATTCGATTACAGTAACAATTAACAATCATGATTGCAACTAATATATGATTTATGTTCCTAAATCTAAATTAAGCAAACAGATAACGCAAACACGGTTACGATTAACAGAACATATATCAATCGAATTAATCCAATCCCATTCTATAAAATATGCAATTGAATTAAGCAAATAATGACAAATGAATAAAGCATTCAGAATTATAGATAGAATTGAAAAGGGAATCAAAATTACTTGAAAATTGTATTAACCTCAAAGTTAACGGAGATACGGTTACAGCAGATCAACCCGAAGAGGTTAGTTCTCCATGAGTTTTACAAGCATACAATTTTTTTTCGTGAATAGTGATGATGAACAGTAAAAACAAGATAGCTGTTAAAAATAAAAACAAGGGATCCAGTTCATAACCCAACGGGGTTGAAAACATAACCCAGACCCAAAACATAACCCAAAACTAAAATAAAACTAATGTTGCAGCTTCAAACGAAATTATGGAAATTATGCGCTCCTAATATGACTTCGACTCAAACACAAAAGTTGTAGCTCTCTGTCTTAGGTTTCCATCGACTAGTAGAACACGTCGCTCCGACTCTCGAAATCCAGTTATGATCGTTTCCGTAAAAGCTGCTAAAGCTGAAAATTAAGTACGAAAATTAAATAAAGGTAAATATAAACTGAAATAGAAAAACATTATAAAATATAAAAATGAACTAATCAAACCATGGAAATGCATAACTACAAACATGGAAGAATGTGCATCAAATCGCACTGATCAAATTCCCCCACACTTGAACTTTTGCACTCCGAGCAAAATAAAAGCAAAAGAAACACAACAACATCGTTAGTTACTTATTCTAGGCTACAAGTCTTCTTCGGTTAAGTTTGCATCGATAGGTACTAATCTTATACACTAAGGATATCATAGGAACACTAATCCATAATTATCAAGTCATAAACCTCCTGAATATACAAATTAACTCGAATCATGTTATTATGCTGAAGCCTAACTTACTCTTCCTCCTTTTTACTCTTTTTCATTCGGGCGCAATCACATTAAGCCCGTTATCTCCACACACTCATAGCAAGGCGACCGGTTAGTGACTCTGATCCTTTTTGCTTGGGGTTCTGGTACTTACGTGGCATAACCCTTTGCTTACTCAGTTGTAGTTGCAAGGGATCAGACCGTAATCCTCCCTACCAAGTTCAGCACCAGAAACCGCTGAACCAACTAACAACGAGTAATTCTTTTTCAACTTTTTTTTGAAGGCTCTACATCCGTTGGGTTGAGTGACCGGGTGAAGGTCACCAAACTTAGAAGGTGTATTCCTTTTCTTTCTTTTTTCAAGATAAAAATTGGATCACTCACTTATATTCATCGGCTTCCCTGCGTAGAGTGCGTGTGAGATGGTGCTGATTGCTGAAATAAACTACTCAAGAGCTGTCAGAGAATGAGAATTTAAGGCTAAAACATAATAAGAATTCAAATCAATTTCCATATGTAGGAGACTTACGGTGTTAATACGATACCGATCTTGTGAGTTTTTCCCAAGTCTCCGCAAACTAATCTCAAATTAGACTATAGCCTCAAACTTTCAAGAAGATGCATTTTTAAAAAAAAAATTATTTGACTGAAAACAAACAAAACACTAACAAAAACAAGGAAAACAAGCGAAAAGATTTCCCTCCCCCACACTTAAAATAAGCATTGCCCTCAATGAAAGGACATAACTATTAAAGTAGAGAGAAGGAAAGGAAAACTCCCTGATCAAGTTGCAGAGTAGTTGGGTGCTTCCAAAGAAAGATCTTCTATGGTTGCATCTTCAGCTATTGAACTTCCATGGAATAGCTTTAGGCGCTACCCATTAACCTTAAAAACTTTGTCAGTACCTGGATTTTTAATTTCTATTGCACCATGAGGGAAAATATTAGTAACAACAAATGGGCCAATCCACTTGGATCGAAGTTTCCCAGCCATAAGCTTAAGGTGAGAGTTAAACAATAAAACTTGTTGGCCCACAGAAAACTCTTTCCTAGAAATTATTTTATCATGGAAGTGCTTAGTTTTCTCTTTATAAATTCTAGAGCTTTCATAAGCCTCTAATCTAAGCTCTTCCAGCTGTTGTAATTGGAGTTTTCTTTCAATACCTGCTTGTTGCATCTCCAAGTTACAACTTTTCACCGCACAATAAGCACAGTGTTCTATCTCAACAGGAAGATGACATGCCTTACCAAAAACAAGTCGATAAGGAGACATCCCAATGGGTGTCTTGAAAGTTGTTCTCTGAGCCCAAAGTGCATCTTCTAGACGAAGACTCCAATCCTTCCTGTTCGGCTGCACCATTTTTTCTAAAATCTGTTTGATCTCCCTGTTGGAGATCTCAGCTTGCCCATTAGTTTGTGGGTGATATGCAATAGAGACTCTGTGCACAACTCCATACTTTCGGAGCAAAGATTCCATGGTGCGGTTACAGAAATGAGTGCCTTGGTCACTGATGATAACTCGCGGTATTCCAAACCTGCAAAAGATATTAGACCTGACAAAATCTGCAACAACTCTAGAATCATTAGTCCTAGTGGGGATAACTTCCACCCACTTTGAAACATAATCAACTGCAAGCAAAATATAAAGAAAGCCAAATGATACAGGAAAGAGACCCATGAAATCGATTCCGCATACATCAAATACCTCACAGAAAAGCATAGGCTGCTGAGGCATTTCACTCTTGCGAGTGATGTTTGTACCTGCAATCTGGCACTCTTTACAAGTGTGGTAAGTCTCATAAGCATCCTTAAAAATAGTTGGCCAATAGAAACCTGAGTCAAGGACTTTTCTTGCAGTTCTTTGAGGGCCAAAGTGTCCTCAGACTTGAGATGCATGAGAAAATTTTAAAATCGATTCAATCTCATAGTCGAGAACACATCTTCTAATCACCTGATCACTACCAAACTTCCAAAGGTATAGATTATCCCAAACATAATATTTGGCATCACTCTCGAGTTTATGAATCTGTGATCTAGATGCACCTGCAAGAAAAACACCAGCAACAAGAAAATTAATAATGTCAGCAAACCAAGGTGTAATCCCATGTAAAAGAAAAAGATGCTCATCAGGAAAGTCATCTTGAATAGGAAAAGGATCTTCATCTCTATCTATCCTACTCAAGTGGTCAGCCACTAAGTTCTCAGCTCCACTTTTGTCTTTAATCTCTACATTAAACTCTTGGAGCAACAACATCCACCGAATCAATCTCAGTTTTGCATCCGGCTTCTTCAACAAGTACTTTAAAACTGCATGGTCAGTGAAAGCAACAACCTTGGAACCTAGCAAATAAGAACTGAATTTATCAAGAGCAAAAACAATAGCTAGAAGTTCTTTTTCAGTGGTAGTGTAATTTGATTGTGCAGAATCTAAAGTCCTAAAAGCATAGTAATAACATGGGCAGCCTTGTCAACTCTTTGTGCAAGGACAACCCCAACATCATAATTATAAGCATCACACATAAGCTCAAAAGGTAGGGTCCAGTCAGGGGGCTAGATTATGGGAGCGGAGGTCAATGCTTTCTTCAAGAAGTCAAACACTTGTTTGCATTTGTCATCGAAGTGGAAAGTGACGTCGTTCTTCAACAAGTTTGACAGCGGAAGAGCTATCTTGCTGAAATCTTTAATGAAGCGCCTGTAAAAACCTGCATGACCAAGAAAAGAATGAATCTCGCGAATGCAAGATGGGTAAGGTAGTGTAGAGATCACATCAATCTTAGCAGGGTCAACAGAAATTCCTTTTTTAGAAATTATGTGACCAAGAACAATTCCCTGCTCAACCATAAAATGACATTTTTCATAATTTAAAACAAGGTTAGTTCCGATGCATCTTTCTAAAATCAAGCTTAAACTGCTCAAGCATGCATCGAAAGAGGAACCATAGACAGTGAAGTCGTCCATAAAGACTTCCATGCAATTTTCATTAAAATCAGAAAAGATACTAAGCATGCAACGTTGGAAAGTGCCAGGAGTATTATAAAGACTAAAAGGCATCCGCCTATAAGCAAAAGTACCAAAGGGACAAGTAAAAGTGGTCTTCTCTTGATCTTCCAGTGCAATATGAATCTGAAAGTAACCTGAAAAGCCATCAAGAAAACAATAATGTGATTTACCAGCTAGCCGTTCAAGCATTTGGTCGATGAACGGTAAAGGAAAGTGATCCTTTCTAGTAGCCTGGTTCAGCCTCCGGTAATCGATACAAACTCTCCAGCTATTCTGCACTCTGGTGGGAACAAGTTCATTCTTTTCATTTTTGACAACTGTAAGTCCAGATTTCTTAGGTATAACCTGCACTAGGCTTACCCACTTACTGTCAGAGATAGATAAATGATACCTGCTTGCAAGAGTTTGGTTACCTCTTTCTTCACAACATCAAGAATCAAAGGATTAAGCCTCCTTTGGGGCTGCCTTACTGTTTTTGCACCACCCTCAAGTAAAATCCTGTGCATACACATGAAAGGACTAATTCCTAGAAGGTCGGCTAATGTCCACCCAATTGCCTTCTTGTGCTTCTTCAAAACCTACAAAAGCTTGTTTTCTTGATCGAAACCAAGGTTAGAAGAAATAATAACAGGGAGTTTTTCATTACTCTCCAAGTAAGCGTATTTCAGGTTTCTATGGAGCTCCTTTAGCTCTAAGGACGAGGGATGTTCAATGGATGGAGTGTTTGGGGCAGCTGAGATGTCAAGAGAATTAGTTGCAAAAACAGCTTCATTGGCAAAAACTTCACATGTAGGAAATATATCAGTCTGCAAGGCAGCATCAATCTCAGCACACACAACACAAAGGTTAGTGTCAATACAACCAGAACATGAATAAACATCATCAAAACCAGAGAGGGATGGAAAATCAAGTGAAAATAATTCAGAACAAGTGTCCTCAACTAGCTCAGATATCAATCCAATATGAAAAACAGAATGCTCCTCCAATGGATGTTTCATGGCATCAAAAATGTTGAATTTTGCGACAATGTCACCAAACTCCATGGACATGCTTCCATCATCAACATCAATTTTCGTTTTTTCCGTTTTCATGAACGGTCTTCCTAAAATAATGGGAGCTTTGCTGGAATTTGTTTCTCCTTCCATGTCAAGAATGTAAAAATTTGCAGGAAAAATCAAATCGTTAACTTGAACAAGGACATCTTCGACTACGCCGGCAGGGCGAGTGTTGCTCCTGTTCGCCAACTGAATGATTAAACCTATAGGCTGCAAAGGACCAAGACAAAGGTTATTATAAACAGAAGTAGGCATAACATTAATGCTCGCTCCTAAGTCAAGCATGCAGTCATCGAATTTACTATTCCCGATGGTACAAGGAATAAGAAAAGTTCCCGGGTCCTTGCACTTTTGTGGCAAGACCGGAGTAGTGAGGACTGAAACATTTTCTTCGCTTGTAAATTTTTCAGATGAAGGCTTGGGCTGAATAAAGGAAGAAATATTTCTTCCCAAATTGACTTTCTCACTTCCCTTCATCCTCCTCTTATTTGTACACAAATCCTTCAGAAACTTTGCATACTTAGGAACATGTTTAATGACATCAAGAAGCGGGATGTTTACCGCCACTTTTTTGAACACATCCAAAATCTCTCTCTCTCTCTCTCTCTCTCTCTCTCTCTCTCTCTCTCTCTCTCTCTCTCTCTCTTTGTCTTCCTCCTCAATTTTTTTATTGTTCAGAACTCTATGTAGGAAGGGGACTGGTGGTACATACTATTTTTCTTTATTTTTTTCCAGTCTCGACCACAACAGAAGAAGGAGAAGAAAGTTCAGCTGGGTGAGGTTCAGAAGGAGAAAGTTTAGAAGTTACCTCAATGATTCTTTTATTTTTTTAGGGGCTGGTTCTGTAAATTTTCCGGATCTTAAAGCGATGACACTCACATTAGCATTAGGACCCTTTGGATTGACAACTGTTTGGGCTGGAAGTTGGTTCGACCCTTGGGCTTGCATGTTATTTATTTGAGTAGCAAGTTGTCCCATCTACGTGTGTAAGGTTTGAATGCTAGAATCGGTTCTTTGTTGGAACTGGAGGTTGTTAACGACCATTTGTTTGACAAGATCCTCTAAGGATGGACCAGAAGAAGATGGGGCAGCGGTGATTGCAGCCTGTGGAGGATTTTGTGGTGGTGGCAAGGGTAGCATCAATTGTTGTTGGTTGGTAGGCTGGTTTCCATATCGGAGGTTTGGATAGTTCCTCCAATTTGGGTGGTACTTATTAGTGGACAGGTCAGGAATGTTATACCGGTTTTGGTTGTTACTTTGATTGTAAAGGGCTGCAGCATAAGCTGGAGGTAATTCAGTAGGCTTATCATCTTGCAGAATAGGACATGTACCAGTAGGATGATCAGGAGAAGTACAAATACCACATAATCTTGTTGTTTGGGTTTGATGGGCTGCTTGAGCCTTACCTACGACTATCAACTGTTGCACTAAGTCCTTCAGCTCACTCATTTTATTTTTGAAGGCTTTATCGGAATGAGCAACATGAGAAGACACGTGAATATCGTTCACACCCTTTATTTGAAGAGAATTGTTTCTTGTTGTAAACTGTTGGGAATTAAGTGACATGTTCTCAATTAGAGCCTTGGCAGCGGCTGGAGTCTTATCAACAAGTGCTCCACCACTAGCAGCATCAATAATGTTCCTATCCATCGGTAACAAACCCTCATAAAAGTACTGGATGAGTAGTTGCTCGGTGACCTGGTGCTGAGGGCAGCTAGATACCAAATGTTTGAATCTATCCCAATACTCGGTCAAAGACTCATTACCCTATCTAATACCACAAATCTCTTTTCTTATCGAGGCAACTATGGAGGCAGGAAAGTATCTCTCCAAGAACACTTTTTTTCAGAGCATTCCAGTTTGCGATTGAATTTGGCTCAAGATAATATATCCAATCCTTCGCTGCACCCTGCAATGAAAAAGGAAAAGCTCGAAGTTTGATGTGATCTTCAGTGATCCCTTCAGGCTTCAGTGGTGTAGAACACACCACTTGGAATTCTTTCAAATGTTTGTGTGGATCCTCACTTGCAAGGCAACTAAACTTGGACAACAAGTGTATTAAACCCGATTTTAATTCAAAAGGAACAACAACATCATATTCAATACACAAGCCATTTTAATTCACATCAAGGGCAGCCAATTGCCTTAAGGTTCTATTTTCAGCCATTTCAAAAACGAGTTCGGAATCCGAAGCAAACGAGTTATGCAAATAGTCAGACTCAGAATCAGACTCAATGGTGGGTGGTGAACTAGTGGTAACCTGGACTGCTCTACGTCGTGTGTGCAAGGTTCTCTCTACTTTAGGATCAAAAGTAACAAGTTCAGAACAGCAAGACCTAGTAGTCAGGACTAAAGGAACAACAATGCAACAACAATATTCAAAATACCAACAATGTCCCTAAATAGTCCAAAACAAACACAATGATGGAAAACGATTAATTAAATTTCAGAGAAATAAAGTAACACCTGAATTAAGCTAATTAAGCAAAATAACAATTATGAGAGTTTTTTCGATTTTTTCCAACTCTACGAAAACAGTAAAAAATTCATTAAAAATAGAAAAATGATGAATTTGAGAATTTGAAACGATTCTCCCATAACTACTTTGTAGTAGGGGATAAATGACCAGAGAATTTTTTCCCTTCAAATGCCCGAAACAGATTTCGATTCGGACGCAATTTCCCAAAAAAATCGATTTTTTTTAAACGATTTGGACTCTAAAACGCGAATTAGACGAAACTGTGAGGAAACTAAGGTCTAGACTCGAGGACACTAACCCTATGACTCTAAAAACGATTAATAGAAACAAGAGTCCCCGAAAATGACGCCAATTTGATCCGCTGTCGCGCGCGGATCATAGCGAGTGTTTTTGTGAAAATGCAGTACAGCGACAATAACTCAAAATATCGTTCTCACAAGGATTCTTATTTGAATTAATATACCGATTGTACAAATGGGGGGGGGGGGTTAGGTTTTTGATGTAGAAAAAGTGATTAAAAAATAAAATTGATTAAAAATATAAGTGATTATAAGATAAGTTAATATGTTGTTCGTTCTCCCACTTATCATTGATCATACAATTCTCAAGCCCTAAACAAATTCCATTCCCATTCGATTACAGTAACAATTAACAAGCGTGATTGCAACTAATATATGATTTATGTTTCTAAATCTGAATTAAGCAAACAGATAACGCAAACACGAATTAAGCAAACGCAGTTACGATTAACAGAACATATATCAATCGAATTAATCCAATCCCATTCTATAAAATATGCAATTGAATTAAGCAAACAATGACAAATGAATAAAACATTCAGAATTATAGATAGAATTGAAAAGGGAATCAAAATTACTTGAAAATTGTATTAACCTCAAAGTTAACGGAGATACGGTTACAGCAGATCAACCCGAAGAGGTTAGTTCTCCATGAGTTTTACAAGCGTACAATTTTTTCTCGTGAATAGTGATGATGAACAGTAAAACGAGATAGCTGTTAAAAAGAAAACAAGGGATCCGGTTCATAACCCAACTGGGTCGAAAACATAACCCAGGCCCAAAACTAAAATAAAACTAATGTTGTAGCTTCAAACGAAATTCTGGGAATTATGCGCTCCGTATCTGACTTTGTCTCAAACACGAAAGTTGTAGCTCTCTATCTTAGCTTTCCGTCGACTAGTAGAACGCGTCGATCCGACTCTCGAAACTCTAGTTAGGATCGTGTCCATAAAAGCTACTAAAGCTGAAAATTAAGTACGAAAATTAAATAAAGGTAAATATAAACTGAAATAGAAAAACATTATAAAATATAAAAATGAACTAATCAAACCATGAAAATGCATAACTACAAACATGGAAGAATATGCATCAAAATGCACTGATCAACTACCAACTCTCAATCATGACTCCAGTTTCTAAAAATAAGAAATTGGGCATAATATATCTTTTAACTTCTTAACTTAATTTAACATTTCACTTTAGTCCCTTAATTAAAACATATTACATTGTAGTTCCTTAAAACTGTTCCGTTAGCCTAATTGGTCCTTTTTATTAAATTTTCAAGAAACAACATTAACTACTACTTACGTGGCAGTCTTGATATATGACCTAAGTTTTTTTATGGACTTTTTTGTGTTTCTTTACTGCACTCATTTAAATTTGTATGCAATATTCAATATTCATTCAATATATGTTCATATTTAGAAATCTAGGTCACAGTAGTCGCACAGATCTCTCTCTCTCTCTCTCTCTCTCTCTCTCTCTCTCTCTCTCTCTCTCTCTCTCTCTCTCTCTCTCTCTCTCTCTCTCTCTCTCTCTCTCTCTCACACACACACACACGCACACACACACACATTTTGAAATCTGTTCTAAAAACTACTCCTTGTTTATGTGGCGCATTCAAGTGTAATGTTCTGTTTGGTGTTGTCTTGAACGTTTTCTGTTTTTCTACCATTTGAGTTCTCTCTAATTTTTTTATTTGTGTCTTTATAAGTACATTTTTATAGAGATTTTAACGAAGAAAGTTTTGATTTTTATTGAAATAGAGATTCTAAAATTTTGTGTTGAAGATAGTTTTGATTTTTATTGAAATAAAGATTCTAAAGTGTTGAAGAAAATTTTGATTTTTATTAAAAGTGTTGCTTTTTATTGAAAGAAAGTTTTGTTGAAGAAAATTTTGATTTTTATTGAAAGTTTTGACTTTTATTGAAGTAGAGATTCTAAAGTTTTGTATTAAAAAATAACTCATCACAAATATTTAAAAGAATGCAAATATATGAATAAATGAGAAAAATAGTGAATTAAACAAGTATATATATATATATATATATATATATATATATATATATATATATATATATATATATATATATATATATATATATATATATATATATATATATATATATATATATATATATATATATATATATATATATATATATATATATATATATATATATATATATATATATATATATATATATATATATATATAAAAGTGTGTGTTTAAGTTTAAAAACACATTAATGTTTTAAAATGTGAATTATAATTAATCAATTCATAATAAATTAGAGCACTCAATAAATAAATTACTAAATTTCATCTACTTCTATTTTTATTGTTATTATTATTTTACCTTCCACTTCTATTAAATAGTTTAATGCTAAATTATTATGATTGATTTATATATATATTAATTAAATATAAAATTGAAATGTATGGGGCCTAAGGCGGAGGTCTTAATGACCTTGGACACATCTATTAAAGACGATATCAAACTCTCATTTACATCACATTATTTCTTATCTCTATTGTCAATTTTTATTATTTATCTCTTCTTTGTTTATAGATGCATTTTCATTCTTATTAAGCAACTTTAAGAGTATACAAATCAATAAGTAAACATTTGCTTATTGAGAATTTTTGTGTACTTCTAACATTTTATCATGACCAAAATGAGTAGATCTTCTGAAAAGAATGAAGTAAAGAAATTTCCATGGAGTCCTGAGGAAGATAAAAAGGTCATAGATTATATTGATAAACATGGACATGGGGAATGAAGAATCCTTCTGAAAAGTGCAGGTATTAAATTTATGTTGTATAGTCACACACACACACACCCTTCACATAGCTAAACCATTACTTCAATTAATCAACAAAACTATATTTGTGTTTTAACTCATTCTTGAATTTTTAGTTTCTCTTTATATAACTCATATATATAAACATATTTTATTCTACTACACATTAATATAAAGAAGTAGCACATAACACACATCTTTTATAGTTCAAATTTGTTGGTGTTTTAATAGAGTGTTATCATCTTCACTGCAATTTTTGCAGAAGCGTATACATATGATTTGGATTTGAGACATCCTTACATAATGTGAACTGAAAAAATTGAAACCAATTGAAAGGTTGCTAGGTAGAGGAATCGTTGTGATTGCAAGAGTATTAATAATTGAGTAGTTTGATTAGCTTGTGGATGAAATATGTAAGAACTCAACAATTTAAGATTCTAATAATTATTGATCTTATAATTTGGTTTTAAAAAAAGCTTGAATACACAGATGAAAACATGGAAAAATGGAATGAAAAAAATGATTAAAACACATGAAAATACAAGGAACAAAAAATCCAGAAAAATCGATGAAAGAATGAAGAAACAACTTGAATACGAGAGACAACAATAACTTGTGCTTCTAGAAATGCAGCTTGAATACAAATAAAAACCTAAAATAAGTTTTAAAATCATTTTGTTGAGTCAGTATTTTGACAATTTCCTAGTTGTCATGTCAAGTTGGAAATATTTAACGTTTTTTTTATAAAATTAACGGAAGGGATCAATATTATTAATAGATCTAATCTTAAGAGGTCAAAGCGTTTTTTAATTAAGAGATTAAAGTGAAACATTAAATTAAGTTAAAGGATTTGGTGACTAATTATGCAAAAAGAATTATATAACCAAAATTAAAAGAAAACTCATAGCTTGATTATATATGTCGCACACTCATGCAATATTTTGTTATAAACTATAGCTTCAACAATTTATATTAATTTACATTAAAAAATAATTCATCTCAAATATTCAAAAGAATGCAAAGATATGGATAAATAAGAGAAAATAGTGAATTAAAAAAGAGAATATATATATATATATATATATATATATATATATATATATATATATATATATATATATATATATATATATATATATATATATATATATATATATATATATATATATATATATATATATATATATATATATATATATATATATATATATATATATATATATATATATATATATATATATATATATAAGTTTAAAAAAATATTTATATTTTAAAATGTCAAATACAATTAATAAATTCATAATTAAATTGGAGCTCTCAAATAAATTACTAAGTTTCATCTACTTCTATTGTTATTGTTATTCCTTCCACTTCTATTAAATAATTTAATGTTAAATTATTATGATTGATTTATTTATATTAATGGTATACAAAATTGAAATGTATGGGGCCTAAGGCGGAGGTCTTGATGACCTTGGACACATCTATTAAAGACGGTACCAAGTTCTCATTTACATCACATTGTTTCTTATCTTTGTTGTTAGTTTTCATCATTTGCCTCTTCTTTATTTATAGACGCATTCTCATTTTCATTAAGCAACTTTAAGAGTATACAATTAAATAAGTAAATATTTGTTTATTGAGATTTTTTGTGTAGTTCTAACATTTTATCATGACTAAGAAGAGTAAATCTTCTGAAATCAATGGATTAAAGAAGGGTCCGTGGAGTCTAGAGGAAGATAAAAAGCTCATAGATTATATTGATAAACATGGACATGGAAAATGGAGAATCCTTCCGAAAAATGCAGGTATTAAATTTGCGATATACACATAGAGGTCCTTCACATAGCTAAACCATTACTTCAATTAATCAACAAAACTATATTTGTATTGCATATCATCTTGAATTTTGTGTTTCTTTTTATATAGCTCATATATAAACATATTCTATTCTATTACACATTAATGTAAAGAAGTAGCATTTAACACACATCTTTAATTGTTCAAATTTATTGGTTAAGTTTTCAAAAATTAAAACAAATGTGACCTTTTATGAATTTGGATTCTATGCAGTTAGAGGATCACACATTCACACATTTTTAACTTTGAACGATTAATCGTGGAATTCTCTTATTTTAGGAAATTTGCATTAGTTCTTGAGGGAGGTCATTTGTTAAATTATTTATTATAATTGATGCATGTAGTATTTTGTATTGAGAATAGAAATGCAACGAGTTTGTTAATTATGAGCATTTTATATTGATCTGATTTTCTTGATAAATAAATTTTATAGGACTAAAAAGATGTGGGAAGAGTTGTAGGCTTCGTTGGACTAACTATTTGAGGCCTGATATAAAGAGAGGAAAATTTTCATCGGCAGAAGAAGAAGCCATTATCCAATTGCATTGTGCTTTAGGAAACAAGTAAGTGATAAATCTATTTAATTTTAATTTTAATTGTTCTTAATTTCCCACTTTTTAATGATTTAGGTGTTTGTAAAAATTGAGCTCAAAGTTTATTTTCATGTCTAAAAGTTTTATTTATTTTTCTTGAGCTTTTGACACTTTTAAAATTCATTTCTCTAACCTTGTGAAAAATATTAAATTTTTTTTGAAAGTATGTTTATAATTTTTCAAACATACCTTAAAAATTTTAAAAATTTAAACGGTCCATATGGTTGGACTTAACAAAAAAGTACTTAAGTACAAAAAAATATTACAAAGACTAAACATGGAATACCACTTTTATTGGGACAAACAAAAAGTTAAATTTTATAAGGACTTGAAACATATTCGACACTTATTATTATTATTATTATTATTATTATTATTATTATTATTATTATTATCTAAATGCAGATTTTATATTTTATATAGGTGGTCTACAATTGCTGCGAGTTTGCCAGGAAGAACAGATAATGAGATAAAAAATTATTGGAATACTCATATAAAGAAAAAGTTAGTGAAAATGGGGATTGATCCGATGTCTCACACACCACGCCTTGATATTGTACAACTTGCCTCTATTCTCAACTCATATTTACATAATTCACCACAATTTAATAACCAAAATATTTTTGACATGGGAAGAGTGACAGACCCAAACCACCTTCAACTTCTAAATTTGGTCACCACTCTTTTATCGTGTCAAAACAAAACATAAATGTTTCAAACAATGAAAACCATCAAACTCAGTTTAATGATAATGAAAGTGGTAACCCTATATTGAAAAATCAAATCAAATTCTCCCAACACATGCACACTGATTCTATTTCACTCCAAAATTTTCATTCAAGCCAACCTCATTCATCAATTCAAGAAAACCAATGTACAATGGAATTGGAATCACAAATTATAGAAACAAATTTAGAGAATCATGTCTCACAACTTATAGAAACAAATTTAGAGAATCAATTCTCACAACCTATAGAATCAAATTTAGAAAATCAAGTCTCTCAAAATGCTACATCTTTTAGCCAACAACATACACCAACAAATCTTTGGCAGTGTCTACTGTCAGATATAGAACAACCTGAATTGTCCCCTCTGAACAATGTCTTAGAAAATCATATTTTAAATAACGACGAGGAAATGTCAAATTTTAATTTAAACTCACTTTTTTCATCTGCACCTTCATCTTCTAGTCTGAGTAATTTTAACTCACAATTTCCCACGACAACTATTAACGGAGCAACAGAAGGTGAAAGAGACACTTATAATTATGACAATACCGGGTTAATGTATAATAACATCCCAAATGATTTAAATGATTTTAGACTTTGGTGATTGAACTACATCAGAGGGCTACCTCAAGTTCTTACTTTATACCTAAAATATATATTTTCCTATAGCCTCCCAACAATAAGTTGGAGAACTGCAATAAATTATCATAGCATAAATAAGAGTATGTAATGCTTATTTCTTTTTTTATTTTATTTATTTAAATGATATTATGTGTAAAGTTTGTTTATGTAATGTTTATTTTATGGAAATTATGTAAATTTATTTATGAAATTATGTAAGGATGTTTATATCTATGGAAAACAAAAAAAAAACTATGATCCCACAAATATTTCTACAACACACAAAATTGATATGTATAGAATAATCGAGTTTAAGGTGTTAATACAGATAAGTGAACATACATCGTAGTAGATCATCCAACATGTGTACATGAAATAACATATACGTGTGTCAATAATACATAATGTCTAGAAAAAATATCGGTATACAATCTTAAAATACACCATAAAATAATAACAAATAAAACAAGTCCTTTTAGCTTCCTACGACATTGTGCCTTTACCTTCGCTAGACACAGAAACAGACAAAGCATCAGCTTAAACAGTAAACAGATATACAGTAAACGACTGTAAAATGCATGCAATGCAAGTGAGGGAGGAAATGTGTGTGGGGCAGCAGCCACCACAAGCTCATCTCAACCTCAAGCCAGAATGAATAACAATAATCATACAGAGGAAATAAAGTGCTATCAAGCAGAATATAAATGACTGCAATCATACAGAAGAAAATGGAATGCTAACAAGCAAAATAAACCACATGGGCAAGGGAGCAGGGCTCTACCGAATACCCGCAAGCAAAGCCATACAGTAACAATACAAGCAGAGGGAGCAACTCAACCTCTAGTGCAATCATGCTCCTAATTAAAGTCAGTCTAATCATGGACTTATTCTAATGCATCAAGCAAGTCAAACAAGGCACATCAGCATAGAAAAGAAAACAGACAAGAAAGCAAATCAACAGCTTCCTACTTTCAATTCAAGCTTCAGCTCTTCTAACATCAATTTAGTCTTCAGACTCCAATCACCTTTCAAGGATATCAGCTTCACTGGCAAGTATCAACTTGCTTCTCCAGGTTTCAACCCATCAATCATAAGTATCAACTTATCCTCTCTTCCTCAAGCTTCAGCTCTTCAGTCAATTCCACCTTCAGGCTTCACTCCTAACTGCAAGTATCAACTTGATTCCTTTAGGCTCTCAATGCATCAATGTAAGTATCAAGTCATCCTTTATTCCTCAAGCTTCAGCTCTCCACTCAATCTCAATTGGATCTTCAAGTATCAACTTGCTCTTCTTGCTCTTCAAGCTTCAGCTGCAATGGCAATGCTCAAGGAATCATCCTCTTCCACACTCTTCAATGAAGTCCTCATCTTCAAACTCAAGTCCAACATCTTTCAAGATACTCAAACCAGAAGACAATTGATTTAACAGGATGAGGGGAAATGATAAACAGCTTACTGACAACCAAAGGAAGCCTGTAAGGATTCATCATTATGAGAGACTGGTTCCCTCAAAGTTCTACTTCCCAAATAAGGCCACACATCCCTCCAAAGGAGGGATGTGAATATCTGAGAAGGACTTTTGGTCATTGGGAGGAATGGAAGCACAAGATGCTTTCCAAGTTTGTGAAAGAAATCATTCTAACTATAAGACTCTCCCTATGTCTCCTATCTCCTACTCTTCATCTGACACCTTCAGGCACCAACAAATCCAAAGCTCCAAGCAACTTTAAGCAAATTCAAGCATCCTCACCTTGTCTTCAACTTGCCTTCAACTTGTCTTCAATCTCAACCAAAGGCAAACCAAGCACAAATCCTAATCTAAGGGGACTAAGGAAGTTAAACTAGTTGAATTAGCAAGTTAGGATCACCTAAAACCTAGTACTAAAGTTAGTCCTAACTAAAATACTAAAATCAATTGTAAAATCCTACAAACATATCTATGGGAACCTAGGTCAATCATGACTCTACCACATTAATTTCAAAGATTAAACCATCAAATTAGACCTAGAACTAAATCCTACATTACAAGGTATCCAACCTAAAACCCTAAAAGGAAGCATCTAAATATCAACCTAGAAAGCACACCTATTTTCATCACAAAAATGTGAGAAAAATACTATGGGATCATACATGTCTAACCTAATCATACACAAAAAATTAGGCCAAGAATCATCACCAATTAATCACACTAAATTCCACAAAATTATGCATCAAACATAACCATTTTAATGTCAATTAAAATGTAAAATTCCCATTAAATCAGAAATTACATGAAATGAAAATATTTTTTCTCTAAAAAATACTAGTCTCAATCATGAGTAGAATGCAAAAAGAATGAGATTAATTGGAATTAATTTTCAATTTATCATGAATTTTTCAAGAATCATGCATAAAATGAGAAAATAAGGAAAATCAAATAAAAATAACCACACGCGCGGTGTGGATAGCAATCAGAACCAGTTAAAATCATGGGTTGGGCCTTCAGGGGGGGGGGGTGTGGATAGCACTTAATTCATTAAGCCCAGAACCAGCTAGTAAGTGAAACGCATCGTTTCACTTACTCAGATCCTTCACAACTGAACTTTAAAACGTGGCCATTGGATCATGCTCCCAGTCCAAGTCAAACCCTCATCCAATGGCGCTAACATCGTCTTCAACCTTTCAAACCTCTGAGCTTCACGCCCAGCTCCGACCACCACCGGTGGAGCTCCGGTCATCACCTTCAACCCTAGTTCTCTCTAGGAGCCTCCATTGCAAATGGTCAAAACATGAAACTCATCCCAAATCTTGCCACGAATTCAACCATACCTTTAGTTTCCTCTGAAACCTCAAGATTCACCATATCCCAATCTCAACCGAAAATGGCAATTCACCTAATTTGTCTCTAATTCTCCAATTAACTATCTGAAATCCATCCTACACCATTCTACAATAAATCTAACACCTTAATTCAACCTAATTCTGCCTAAATAATGCTAGGGGAAGAAAATTGCCAACCTGGAAATCTTGGATGAACAGATGCACGAAACCTCCAATTCAAGCTCCACAATCTTGCAGACACGATCAATGAACCTCCTCCTTGCTTCTGTATGCAAAAGAACCAGTTGAAAGTGCTTGAATCTTGAAACCCGATGGTGAGTTGCAGGTGGAGAAGTTCACTTGCTCATACACTATTCAGCCACGAATTCTTCTTGAAAATGATCTGGAATCACTCCTTGACATCCATGGAAGAAGTATCAATCAAGAAAATGGATGGAGAATGAAGAATTTGGTGAAACCGATTGCACTTGCAAGCTATGAAATTTCAATCTCAACCTATGCTCTCTCCTTCAATGATTACCAACCTCTGCAATGGATCAACTCTATTCCTTATATAGATGATGTTTGGATGATCTAGAACCCTCTAGATCCTTCTAATGAGAGTTTCCACTTCTCATGTCATGAGATTTTCAACCATGTATCATGAGATGTACAATTCTGTTTGCAGCTTGGAAACCATCCCAATCTCTTTCAATTTCTCCCCTAGTGACATTTTGGAAGAGTTTAGCTTGCCAAGGACCTTGCTCATGCCTTGATTTTGAGTTATGCACATGTTACTTAATATGCAAGCAAGTACTTTCCAAAGCAAGTCCACAAATTGAATCTCAACTCAAAAATATGGATAAACCAATGTTCTTAAAATGTTTTCTAGAGTCAAAATGATATATTACATGCCATGGTTTGGATGTGTAGGTTGAAAATTTCAATTTCCAACTTTGGTTTATTTAACTTATGCCCTTATTTTAGGTCATTTTTGCAACTTTGAGCTACAAGCCTTTCCAACATCTCATGACCTACTTAATAGCCTTAAAACATCATTTTGAACAAGTTTGATGTTTAACATTTTCCCATTTGAAGCTTGGAAATGGGAGTTATGGCCTTATGGTTGAAATGACCTATAATCTCCAAATGACCAAAATGCCCTTGACTTGTCAAAGCCATAACTTGAGTTATATAAATCCTATCAAGGACTTCTAGTACTCTCTAGAAAGCTAAGAAGATAAGGAACAACATTCATGTTGACCAAAAGTTCATAGGAATCATCCTTCTTGGGCAAAAGTTTGATGCAAGTTGGGTAACTTTCAAGCCCCTAAGTTCACATACCTCAGATGACCTGTAACTTGTCAAAGTCATAACTTGAGCTCTACAAATCCTATCAAGGACTTATAGTACTCCAATTAAAGCTAAGAACAAGCTCTACAACATTCATGTTGGGGGAAAGATGAGATGACAATCACATCTTGAGCTAAACTTCCTTGAAGATAGGGGTCAAACTAGGGGATTTTACACTGTCAAGCCTTAGAAACCCTAGCTTGAAACTTCTCAAACTCTTCAATCATGATGAGTTGACCTTGGAATCATCCTTATAACATCTCAATGCCTCAATCCATGATCATATGACTCTTGGATTAGGTCTCAACCTTGTTCAAATCATCAGTTGACCTAGGGTTGACCCAGTCAAACCCTAATTACACCACTCATGGCTGGGGCTTCTTAATCTTGCACAATGACCTATCTAGGCTCCATGATGGCTTTCAAGACATCTCATGAGCTCTCTCAAGACCTCAAGTCCACTTCATGGCTTCAGAATCATCTGATGGCTTTCCACAACTTTCAAGTTAGGAGACCCACATACTTGGTTTCAACCACTCTCTCTGAGAATCTTCTAACTTCTCTGACAAAGATATCAACCTTTGAACACTTGAATAACCTTCTTGGCTAGCTTCATAGTCTTGTGTAGCTCTTGATTGATAGTCATACGTCTTGATCTCCTGCATACATGTCAATGAAATGCAAATGATAATGCTAATGTGAATGAAATGAAACATAAGCTAGGTAAAGAAATGTTGGTCAAATTTTGGGGTGCAACAACTACGCACATAAACAAACGCGCACGCATGCACTCATAGACACATGCACATAAAGAAACACGCACACACACACACACACTCATGCACACACGCATGCATAGACACACGCGGGCGCACAGACACACGCACACATACGCATACACCCACACTCACGCACGCACATGCACACACACGCACACACACGCACGCACGCGCATCCTCGCACGCACGCAGTCACTCACACACTCACACATAAAACATATACACACGCAAAAACAAACGTGCGTGCATGCACTCACACACACACACACACACAAATAAACAAATGTGCACACACGCATTGACACAATCATACGCACAAAAACACACTCACACACACACACACCCGCACAAACTTGCATGCCCGCACGCCCGCCGCCCGCCCACACATACAAGCACGCAGGCACACACATATACACACCACACCACACTCGCACGTACGCACACGCACGCGCACACATACACACACACACGCACCCGCACACACACAAAAACAAACGCGCGTGCACACGCACACACACGCACCCGCACACACACACACACACAAACAAACGCACGTGCACACACACACACACACACACTCATAAACCAACACACGCGCATGCACTCACTCACACACACAAAAAACTCATATGCATACACACACCCACACACATAAACAAACGTGTGCACATGCACTCACAGACACACGCACATAAACAAAAGCGCTCAAACACATACGCGCGTGCACGCCTGCCTACCCACCCACGCACGCACACACACACGCACGCATACCCCCACGCACGCACTCACGCACCCACGCACCCACGCAGGCGCACATACACACACACACACGAGCACGCACGCACACAAACACTCACACACAAAACACATACACACACTTAAATAAATGCGCGCGCATGCACTCCCACACACACGTACACACACACCCACACATCCACACGCACTCGCATACACACCACAATGGCACACACACACACATGTGCACACACCCACACGCGCACACGCACACACTCACAGACGCACCACACTCACACACATACACACGGACGCGCACGCACACGCACACGCACAAACACACGCATCCGCACACACACACACAAACAAACAAACGTGCATGCACACACACACACAAACAAACAAACGCACGTGCACACATACACAAAAACAAACGCCAGCGCATGCACTCACCTTAAACGCACATAAACAAATGCGCGCACGTACACTCACGCGTGCAAATACGCACACACACGCACACATACACACACACACGCAAATAAACAGGCATGCGCACACACAAACGCACGCACACGCATACACACATACACCCACGCACGCGCACACACACACACACATACACACACGCGCGCACGCGTGGACACACTCAAAAACATACACCCACGCACACGCACGCACGCATACGCGCGCACGCAGACATACACACGCACCCGCGTGCACACAGACACAAACAAACGCGCGTGACTACACTCATAAACAAATGTAATTGCATGCACTCAAAGACACATGCACATAAACAAACACGCGCACACATACACACACACGCGCGCGCGTTCACACACACCTACTCACGCACGCACGCAACACACACACACACACACCCACGCATGCACGCACTTACACACACACCCACCCACGCACACATACGCACACACAGACATACACACACAAACACCCACGCACACACACATGCACGCATTAACACACCCATACACACACACCCACACACACACACCACACTCGCACGCACGCACGCGCAATTGCACGCGCATGCGCGCACGCATCTGCACACACACAAACAAACGCGCCTGCACACACACACACACATAAACAAACGCGCACGCATGCACTCACACACACACACACACACACACACACGCATATACACAAACAAACGCGCGTGCACACACACACATAAACAAACGCGCGCGCATGCACTCACAGAAAGACGCACATAAACAAATGTGCGCGCATGCACTCGCAGACACACGCACATAAACAAACGCGCGCGCAGACACACGCGCCCACACGTATGCTCACACACACACACACACACATACACACTGACCCACCCGCACATGCTCGCCCGCTGTCACACCCGCACACACGCACGCACCCAAGCACAGACACGTACGCACCCACGCACATACACACACACACACACAGACACATACAAACACAAACAAACGCGCGTGCACACACTCACATAAACAAATGCGCGCACATGCACTTACCGAATCACGCACATAAACAAACGTGCGCCCACACCCACGCGCCCACACACACACACCCACACATGCACGCACGCACACAAAGACACCCGCACACACACGCAAACACACACACACACACACACACACACACACACACACACACACACACACGCAGAAACGTGCACACGCGAACACGCACACATACTCACCCATCCACCCACACACACACAAACAAACGTGCGTGCACACACAAATAAACAAACGCGCGCGCATGCCCTTACAGACACACGCACATAAACAAACGCACGCGCACACACAAACGGGCGCACGCATGCTCTCACATATACGCACAGACACACACACGCATCCACCCACCCACGCACGCACGCACGCACGCGTCATCTTACCCGCCCGCCCATGCACTCACGCATGCACTCCCTCCCGCCCGCCCTCCCGCCCAAGCACACGCACGCACGCACAAACACACACACGCACAGAAAAATGTGTGCGCACACACACACACACAAAAACAAACGCGCTTGTGCACACACACACAAAAACAAACGCGCTTGCGCACACACACGCGCGCAAGCACGCATATGCACGCACACACACATACACACACACAACCACACACGCACATAAATAGATGCGCACGCACACACACACAAACACACACACACGCACAAACACACACGCACACCCACACACGCGCACACACGCTCTTATATGCACACGCGCATACACGCACACGCACGCACGCGTGCACGCACATACACACACCCACACACACACCCACACACTCACACACGCACCCACACTCGCGCACAAACACCCACGCACTCACTCATGCACGCACACACACACACACGCACCCACACACCCCCCCCCCCCCCCCACACACACACACTAGCACACACACACACTCAAACACATGCGCGCACGTACGCAAACGCACACGTGTACGCGCGCACACCCACACGCACACAAACAAACGCGCGTGCACACATACACATAAACAAACGTGTAAGCACACGCATACATGCACGCATGCACACGCACACACACACACACACACTCACACACGAACCCACTGTCGCGCACACCCACCCACGCACTCACTCATGCGCACACACACACACACATACACACACACACACCCAACACACACACACACACTAGCATGCACACACGCACTCAAACACACGCACACACGTACGTAAAGGCACACGTGCACGCGCACACACACGCACACACAAGCACGCGCGCGCAAGCACCCGCACACACACACACACAAAAACAAACGCGCGTGCACACAGACACATAAACGAACGCGCGCGCATGCATTCGCACACACACACACACACACACAAACAAACGCACGTGCACACACACAGATAAACAAACGTGCGTGCATGCCCTCACAGACACACGCACATAAACAAACGCACGCGCACACCAACACACGCACACCCGCGTACGCTCTCACTCAAGCACACACCCACGCACGCACGCACGCACACACACACACACACACGTCAACACACACAAACATACACGCATTAACACACCCACCCACCCACACACACACACACACCACACTCGCATGCACGCACACACACTCACGCACGCATGCACAATCTCACGTGCACGGACGCACGCACCCGCACACCCACACACAAACAAACGCGCGTGCACACACACACACACACACATAAACAAACGCGCGTTCATGCACTCACACACACACAAACAAATGCGGGTGCACACACAAACACACATAAACAAACGCGCGCGCATGCACTTACAGACAGACGCACATAAACAAACGCATGCGCATGCATTCACAGACACACGCACATAAACAAACGCGCGCGCCCACACTCACGCGCGCACGCACGCTCTTACTCACGCGCACACAAAGACCAACCCGCACACGCCCGCCCGCCCATGCACGCACGCACGCACCCACGCAAGCTCGCACGCACACACCAGCCCACCTGCCCGCCCATGCACTCACGTATGCACGCCCTCCCACTCGCCCTCCCATCCACGCACACGCATGCACGCACACACACGCACACAAAAATGCGCGCACACACACACAAAAAAACAAACGCGCGCGCATGCACTTAGACACACACAAAAACAAACGCGCGTGCATGCACTTACACACACACGCACATAAACAAATGCACGCATACACACACGCACATAAACAAATGCACGCGCGCACACACACACACACACACACAAGCACGCACACACATACGCACGTACGCACACACACACAGACACCCACGCGCACGCACACACGCTCACAAATACACAAACACTCTCACACACACACACACACAACCACGCAAACATGCACACACACGCATGCAAGCATGCCCCCGCGCTCACACACACACAAACAAACGTGCGCGTATGCACTCATAAACACAGCACATAAACAAACACGCGACACACACACACGCGCGCGCGCGCATGCACTTACACACACACGCGCGCACACACACACACACGCACATAAACAAACACGCGGCACACACACGCACACACATACACACACACACACACACACCCACTCACGCACGCACGCACGCGCACACACTCACACACATACACACACACACACCCACCGCCCCGCACTAACACACACACATACACATATGCACAAAAACAAACGCGTGTGCACTCACACACAAAAACAAACGCGTGCACATGCACTTACACACACACAAACAAACGCGTGCACATGCACTTACACACACACAAACAAACGCGCGTGCACACACACAGATAAACAAACGTGCGCACATGCATTCACAGACGCACACACAAAAACAAACGCGCGCGCACAGATACGCACTCGCACGCACGCACGCTCTTATGCACACACACACACACACCCACGCACACACACACGCAGACACACACACACACCCACACGCACCCACACGCACACACACTCGCGCACACACACCCACACACTCACTCACACATGCACGCACACACACACACACATACATATACCCATACACCCACACACACACATACACACTGGCACGCCCGCACTCAAACACAGGCATGCACGTACGCAAACACACACGTGCACGCGCACACGCATACACACACACACACACGCAAGCACCCGCGCACACACACACACACAAACAAACGCGCGTGCACACACCTAGATAAACAAACGTGCGTGCATGCCCTCACACACACACGCACATAAACAAACGCGCGCGCTCACCTACGCACGCGCACGCACGCTCGTACACACACGCACACACCCACCCACGCACGCACGCACGCACACACACACACACACACCCATACACCCACACACTCATACACTCACCCACGCACGGACACACACACCATACTCACACGCACGCACGCACTCACATATACACGCACACACACACAGAAACAAACGCGCGCGCATGCACTCACGCACACACACAAACAAACGTGCGTGCACGCACACACATAAACAAACGCGCGCGCATGCCCACACTAACACACGCACACAAACAAACATGTGCGCATGCACCCGTACACGCACACACACACACACCCGCACACCGACACACGCACGCACGAATGCAAACGCCCACCCGCCCACGCACTCACGCATGCACGCAAGCCCACTTTTCCGCCCGCACACGCAAACGCACACACACACACACACAGATACACACAAACACGCGTGAACACACACAAACAAATAAACGCGCGCGCATGCACTTTCTCACACACGCACATAAACAAACACGCACAAACACATACACGCGCGCGCACCTACACACGCATATACACACGCACACAGACAAAAACACACACACCCACACCCATGCACACACTCACACACACACCACACTCATATGCACGCACACGCACTAGCGCACACACGCACACCTAAACGCGCATGCACGCACGCACCCTCTCACACACACACACAAACAAACGCGCGTGCACACACACAAACGCATAAACAAACGCACGCAAGCATACACTCACACACACACACACACACACAAACAAACGCGCGTACACACACACAGAAACAAACGCGCGTGTATGCACTCAGAGACACACGCACATAAACAAACGCGCGCTCTCACACACACGCACGCACTCACACACATGCACACACTCACACACACACACGCGCACACACACACACACACACACACACCGACCCACCCGCACACACACACACACACAAACAAACGCGTGTGCACACATGCACATAAACAAACGCGCGTGCATGCTCACATAGACACACGCACATAAACAAACGCGCGCGCACACCCACCCACACACGCCTACACACACACACACACACTCACACACACACTCACGCATGCACGCACACACACACACACACACCCACAGACCAACGCACGCACACACACACATACACGCACACACACGCACACACATGCACGCACGCAAGCAAGCATACACACGCACACATACATGCACACACACTCACCCACCCATCTACGCACACATTCACGCGCGCACACACACACACACGCACACACATATACACACACACGCACACACATAAACAAACGCGCGTGCGCACACATACATAAACAAACGCGCCTGCATGCACACACACACAAACGAACGTGCGTGCACACACAAATAAAAAAACGCGCGCGCATGCACTCACAGACACCACACAGACGCGCGCACTCACGCATTCACGCACACAAACACACGCACCTGTGCGCGCGTGCACACACCCACACACACAAACAAACAAACGCGCGTGCACACACACACACAAACAAACACGCGTGCACACATATAAAAAACAAACGCGCGTGCATGCACTCACACACACGCGCAAATAAACAAACGTGCGCGCACACACACGCACACGCACACACAAACACACACACACACACATAAACAAACGCGCGCGCATGCAGTTACACACACACAAACAAATGCGCGTGCACACACACACACACAAAAACAAACGTGCGTGCATGCCTTGACACACACGTATATAAACAAACGTGCGCGCACACACACACTCCCGCAAGCACGCACACCCACGCACGCACATAAACAGACGCGCGAGCACACAAACACACACGCATGCACACATACACACACACACACCCACGCACACGCACACACGTACGCCCCCCCCCCCACACACACACACACACTCTCTTACACGCACACACACACACACATACGCACGCACACACATACACACACACACACCCAGGCATACGCACGCACCCACGCTCACACGCACATACGCAGGTACACACACATACGCTCACACACACATACACACACAACCACGCACGCACACAAGCATGCACTCGCGCGCACTCACATGCACGCGTGAATCCACCTGCACTTTCACACATAAACAAACAAGCGTGAACACACAGATAAACAAGCGCGCGCATGCACTCATAGACACACGCACATAAACAAACACGCGACACACACACACACATGCACTCACGCGCACACACACACCCCCACCCACTCACGCACGCACACACATGCACACACACAGAGACACACACACACACACACACACCCATGCACACACACGCAAGCACACAGGCACGCACTTACACACACGCACACAGACACAAAAACAAACGAGCGCACATGCACTGACACACACACACAAACAAACGCGCGTGCACACACATAGATAAACAAACGTGTGCGCATGCATTCACAGACGCACGCACATAAACAAACGCGCGCACACACACACACACACACGTGCACGCATGCACGCTCGTACACACACGCGCGCACACACACACACACACACACACACACACGAACCCACACTTGCGCACACACGCCCACGCACTCACTCACGCACACACACACATACCCACACACCCACACACCCCACACACACACACTAGCACACACACACACTCAAACACACGCACGCACGTACGCAAATGCACACGTGCATGCGCGCGCAAACACCCTCGCACACACACACACAAACAAATGCGCGTGCACACAGACACTTAAACAAACGCGCGCGCATGCATTCACACACACACACACACACAAACAAACGCGCGTGCACACACACAGATAAACAAACCTGTGCGCATGCCCTCACCGACACACGCACATAAACAAACGCCCGCACACACCAACACACGCGCACGCACACACTCTCTCACTCACACACACACCCATCCACGCACGCACACATACACATATACACTCACACACACACACACACACACACACAAACATACACGCATACACATATACACACACACACACAAACACACATCCACACACACACACGCAAGCACCCGCACACACACACACATAAACAAACGCACGCACATGCTCTCTCACAGACACACGCACATAAACACCACCACACGCGCATGCATGCACGCTCTCACTCAGACACCCACCCACCCACGCACGCACGCACGCACACGCATACACATACACACACAAACACACACACACACACACACACACACACACACGCGCACACACATGCACACATTAACACACCCAAACACACACCTACACACACCACACTCGCATGCACGCACACACACACACACCCACACACCCCACACACACACATACTAGCACGCACGCACGCATTCAAACACACGCACACACGTATGCAAACGCACACGTGCACGCGCGCACACATGCACACACACGTTTGCGCAAACACCTGCACACACACACACAAACAAACGCGCGTGCACACAGACACATAAACAAACGCGCGCGCATGCATTCATACACACACACACACACAAACAAACGCGTGTGCACACACACAAATAAACAAACCTGCGCGCATGCCCTCACCGACACACGCACATAACACAAACGCCCGCACACACCACCACACGCGCACGCACGCACTCTCTCACTCACACACACACCCATCCACGCACGCACACGTACACACATACACTCACCCACACACAAACACACATGCACACACATACACACACACACACCCACACACACACACGCAAGCACCCGCACACACACACACATAACCAAACGCGCATGCACACACACACACACACACACATAAACAAACGCGCGCATGCACTCACACACACACAAACAAACGCGCATGCACACACACAGATAAACAAACGCGCGCGCATTCCCTCACAGACACACGCACATAAACAAACTCGCGCGCACACCACCTTACGCGCATGCACGCACGCTCTCACACATACACCCACCCACGCACGTACGCACGCACGCAGGCACACACATGCACACACATACACACACAAGCACACACACATACACACCCATGCGCACACACATGCACGCATTAACACACCCACACACACACCCACACACACACACACCACATTCGCATGCACGCACACGCACTCACGCAAAACCACACGCGCGTGCACGCCCGCACCTGCACACACACACTCAGGCACACACACACATACACCAACACGCACGCACGCACCTGCACGTACACACACACACACACACACACACAAATAAACGTGCATGCACTCATACACAAACGCACATAAACAAACGCGCAAGCAGGGACACACACACACCCACGCATGCAAATAAATACACGTGCACGCATGCACACACACACCCTTACACACACACATACACACCACACTCGCACGCACGCACACTCACACAAACACACACACGTATGCACCCCCCCTCCCCCCACACACACACATAAACAAACGTGCGTGCATGCACTCACTGACACACGCACATAAACAAATCCGTGCGCACGCTCGCACACTCCCATACGCACACACACACACGCACACACACACGCACGCACCTCCCCGCCCGCCAGCCCACGCCCGCCCCCCCCCCCACCCACCCACCCACCCCCCACGCATGCATGCCCGCCCGTCATCCCACACACATAAGCAAGCAGGCACACACACACACCATACCACACTCGCAAGTACGCACACGCACGCGCATACATACATACACACACACGCAACTGCACACACACACACACACACACACACAAACAAACGCGCGTGCACACGCACACACACATAAACAAACACATGCGCATACACTCACTCACACACGCACACGCACACACACAAAGAAACGTGCGTGCACACACACACACATACAAACAAACGTGCGTGCATGCACTCACAGACACACGCACATAAACACACACGCACACACACGTGCACGCATGCGCACGCATACATACAAACACACACACCCGCATGCACACATACACAAACAAACACGCGTGCACACACACACAAAAACAAACGCGCGCACATGTAGTCACACACACGCACATAAACAAACGCGTGCGCACACACTCGCGCGTGCAAGCACGCACAAGCACGCACACACAAGCAGACATACACACACACACGCAAATAAACAGACGTGCGCGCACACACACACACACACACACACACAAACACCCATCCACGCACACACACACACACACACATACACACACGCGCACGCACGCATGCACGCGTACACATCCACACATCCACTTACGCGCACGCACACGCGCATACACATCCACACATCCACTTACGCGCACGCACACGCGCATACACACGCACACACACACAAACACAAACAAATGTGCGAGACTACGCACATAAACAAACGCGCACACATGCACTCACAGACACTTGCACATACAGAAACACGCACGCACACATACACACGCATACACACACACGCGCGCACACACACACACGCACGCGCACACACACACACGCGGACACACACGCTCACACATACACACACACACACCCGCCCACTCACGCACTCACGCACCCGCGCACACACGCAAGCACACACACACACACACAAACGATTGCGCGCGCACACACTTACACTCACACACAAAACACATACACACTCAAAAACAAACGCGCGCGCATGCACTCACACACACATGCACATAAACAAACGCGCGCGCATGCATGCACCCATACAAACACACACACGCACACACCCGCACATGCCTGCCCGCCCGCCCGCCCACGTCCACACGCACGCCCACGCACGCATGCCCGCCATCCCGTCGCCCGCCCACGCACTCAAGCACGCAGGCACACACACAAAAACACACACACGCACCCAAACAAATGCGCGTGCACACACACACTCATAAACAAACACACATGCATGCATTCACACACACACAAACAAACGTGCATGCACACACACAGATAAACAAACCTGCACGCATGCCCTCATCGACACACGCACATAAACAAACGCCCACACACACCAACACACGCGCACACACATATACTCACACACACACAAACACACACACACACAAACACACACCCACACACACATGCAAGCACCCGCACACACACACACACACACACAAATAAACGCGCGTGCACACACACACACACACATAAACAAACGTGCGCACATGCACTCACACACACACACAAACAAACACGCGTGCACTCACACAGATAAACAAACGCGCGGACACACGCACATAAACAAACTCGCGGACACACACGCACACACATACACACACAAACACACACACACACACACCCACACGCACACACATGCACGCATTAACACACCCCCGCACACACACACACACCACAATCGCATGCACGCACAACCACACGCGCATGCACGCCCGCACCTGCACACACACACCAACACGCACGCACGCACCTGCACGCACACACACACAAACAAACGCGCATGCATTCATACACAAACGCACATAAACAAACACGCAAGCACGGACACACACACACACCCACGGATGCAAATAAACACACGCGCGCGCACATACTTACACACGCACACACACCCTTACACACACGCACGCACACACACATCCACGCACGCACACACATGCATACACATACTTACACACACACCACACTCACACGCACGCATGCACACACAAACACACACACACACACATGTATGCACCCGCCCACACACACACACACACACACACACATAAACAAATGTGCCCGCATGCACTCACTGACACACGCACATAAACAAATCTGTGCGCACGCACACACGCACCCACACGCACACACGCTCATACACACACACACACACACACACACACCAACGCCTCCCCGCCCGCCCGCCCGCCTACCCCCCAACGCATGCATGCCCGCCCGCCCGCCCACACAAATAAGAAAGCAGGTACACACACACACACCATACCACACTCGCAAGTACGCACACGCACGCGCATACATACATACACACATAGGCAACCGCACACACACACACACACACCCAAACAAACGCGCGTGCACCCACACACACACACATAAACAAATGCACGCGCATGCACTCGCTCACACATGCACTCACAGACACATGCACATAAACACACACGCACACACACGCACACGCACGCAAACGCATACACACAAACACACGCACCCACATACACACATACAAACAAACACACGTGCACATACGCACACAAAAAAACAAACGCGCGCACATGCACTCACGCACACGCACATAAACCAACGCGCGGGCACACACTCGCGCGCGCAAGCACCCACAAGCACACACACACAAGCAGACATACACACACACGCAAATAAACAGACGTGCACGCACACACACACACAAACACCCACCCACGCACGCACACACACACACACACACAAACACAAACAAATGCGCGTGACTACGCACATAAACAAACGCGCGCGCATGCACTCACAGACACACGCACATACAAAAACACGCGCACGCACACACACGCACACACACACATGCACACACGCACGCACACAAACACACACACGCACGCATGCGCACATACATACACACGGACACACTGGCACACACACACACACACACCCGCCCACTCACGCACTCACGCACCCACGCACGCAGGCACACACACACACACATACAAACGAGCGCGCGCGCACACACTTACACTCACACACAAAACACATACACACTTAAAAACAAACGCGCGCGCATGCACTCACACACACATGCACATAAACAAAAGCGCGCGCACGCGTGCACGCACCCATACGCGCACAAACACACACGCACACACCCGCACATGCCTGCCCGCCCGCCCGCCCACGCCCGCACGCACGCCCACGCGCGCACGCCCACCATCCCGCCGCCCGCCCATACAGACAAGCACGCAGGCACACACATACACACACACACACCACACCACACCACACTCGCAAGTACGCACACGCACGCGCACACATACACACACACACACCCCTGCACAGACACACACACACACACACCAGCACATACACACACACACAAACAAATGCGCGTGCACAAACACACTCATAAACAAACACACGCGCATGCACTCACTCACACACACACACACAAACAAACACGCGTGCACACACACACACACACATAAACAAACGTGCGCGCATGCACTCACAGACACACGCACATAAACAAACGCGCTCGTACAAACACGTGCGCGCACACCTGCCTGCCCGCCCACGCACGCACGCTTGCACGCATACCCCCGCGCACACACTCACACACAAAACACAAACACAAACACTCACACACAAAACACATACACACACTTAAACAAACGCGCGCGCATGCACTCCCATACACACACATAAACAAACCCGCGTGCATGCACTCCGACACACGCACATAAACAAACGCGGGCGCACACACTCGCGCGCGCAAGCACGCACACACACACGCAAATAAGCAGGCATACACACACACGCAAATAAACAGACGTGCACGCACAGACACATGCACATAAACAAACACGCACACACAAAGACACATGCGCGCGCAAACACACACACACACACCCACTCACGCACGCACACACACACACACACACCCATGCACACATGCACGCACTCACACATACACACACCCAAGCACGCACGCACGCGCACGCAAACACATACGCACACACACAGACACACACACCCACGCACACACACATGCATGCATTAACACACCCACACACACACACACCACACTCGCATGCACGCACACGCACTTATGCACGCACGCACACTCACACGCGCATACATGCACGCACCTGAACACACACACACACACACACAAACAAACGCGTGTGCACACACACACACACACAAAAACAAACGCGTGCGCATGCACTCACACACACACACACACACACATATACAAACGCGCGTGCACATACAAAGATAAACAAACGCGCGCGCATGCACTCACAGATAGACACACATAAACAAACGCGCGCGCATGTACTCACAGACACGCGCACATAAACAAACGCCCATAGGCACGCGCGTACGCACACTCTCACGCACACGCACACACACACACCGACCCGCCCGCTGACATAAACAAACGCGCACATAAACAAACGCAAATAAACACCCAAGCACGCACACACAAGCAGGCATACACACACACGCAAATAAATAGACGTGCGCGCACACACACACACGCACACACACACACACAAACACCCACCCACGTGCATACACACACACATACACATACACACGCGCGCACGCATGCACGCATATACATCCACACATACACTTACGCACACGCACGCACACACAAACAAACACACACACGCACGCACACACACAAACACAAACAAACGCGCGTGACTACGCACATAAACAAACGCGCGCGCATGCACTCACAGACACATGCACATACAGAAACACGCACACACACACACGCACACACACGCACACACGCACACACACACAAACACACGCACACACGCGCACACACACACACACACGCACACACACAGGTACGCACATACACACACACTTGCCCACTCACGCACCCACGCACGCACGTAGGCACACACACACACATACAAACGAGTGCACGCGCATACACAAAACACATACACACTCAAAAACAAACGCGCGCGCATGCACTCACATACACATGCACATAAACAAACGCGCGCTCACGCATGCACACACCCATATGCACACGCACACACACACGCAAACACCAGCACATGCCTGCCCGCCCGCCCGCCCGCCCGCCCACGCCCGCACGCACGCCAGCAATCCCGCCGCCCGCCCACGCACACAAGCACGCAGGCACAGACACACACCACACCACACTCGCACGTACGCACACACACGCGCACACAAACACACACACACGCACCTGCACACACACAGACACACAAAAAAAATGCGCGTGCACACACACACACACACACACACACACACCCACACACACAAACAAACGCGTGTGCACAAACACACACACGCACCAGCACAAACACACACACACACACAAACAAACGCGCTTGCACACACACACTCATAAACAAACACACGCGCATGCACTCACTCACACACACACACACACACACACAAACAAACGCGCGTGCACACACACACATAAACAAACGTGCGCGCATTCACTCACAGACACACACAGATAAACAAACGCGCTCGTACAAACACGCGCGCGCACACCTGCCTGCCCGCCCACGAACGCAAGCTTGCACACATACCCCCACGCACGCACTCACGCACAAAATACAAACACAAACACTCACACACAAAACACATAGACACGCAGACACGTGCACATACAGAAACACACACACACACGCACACACACACACACACACACACACACACACACACACACACACACACACACCGCACACACACACACACGCACGCATGCGTACACACACATGCAGACTCACAGGCACACACATACACACACACACACACCCGCCCACTCACGCACTCATGCACCCACGCATGCACGCAGACACACACACACACACACACACACACACATACAAACGAGCGCGCGCACACACTTTTACTCACACAAAAAACACATACACACTCAAAAACAAACGCTCGCGCATGCTCTCACACACACATGCACATAAACAAAAGCGCACGCACGCATGCACGCACCCATACGCACACAAACACACACACGCGCACACCCGCACATGCTTGTCCTCCCGCCCGCCAACGCCCGCACGCACGCCCACGTACGCAAGCCCGCCATCCCGCCGCCCGCCCACGCACACAAGCACATAGGCACACACACACACACACACACACACACACACACACCAAACCACACTCGCACGTACGCACACGCACGTGCACACATACACACACACACGCACCTGCACACACAGACACACAGACACACACAAACAAACGTGCGTGCACACACACACACACACACACCCGCACACGCACACACACAAACAAACGCGTGTGCACAAACACTTACACGCACCAGCACACACACAAACACACACACACACAAACAAACGCGCGTGCATACACACACTTATAAACAAACACACGCGCATGCACTAACTCACACACACAAACAAACAAACGCGCGTGCACACACACACACACACATAAACAAACGTGCGCGTATGCACTCACAAACACACGCACATAAACAAACGCGCTCGTACAAACACGCGCGCGCACACCTGCCTGCCCGCCCACGCACGCACGCTTGCACGCATACCCCCACGCACGCACTCACGCACAAAACACAAACACAAACACTCACACACAAAACACATACACACACTTAAACAAACGCGCGCGCATGCACTCCCATACACACGCACATAAACAAACGTGCGCGCACACACACACACGCTCATGCACCCGCACATACACATAAACACGCGCGCGTACACACACATATACGCACACACACACACGTACACGCACACGCGCACACACACCCACACGCACTCGCACACACACCACACTGGCACACACACACATGTGCACACACCCGCACGCACGCACTCTCAGACACACTACACTCGCACACATACACGCGCACACGCTCACACATAAACACACGCACCCGCACACACACACACACACACAAACAAATGCGCGTGCACACATACACAAAAACAAACACCCGCGCATGCAGTCACCGTACACGCACATAAACAAACGCGTGCGTGCATAGTCACGCGCGCACGCACACGCACACATACATACACACACGCAAATAAAGAGACGCGTGCGCACACACTCACACGCACACACGCACACACACATACACCCACGCATGCGCACCACTCACACATGCATATACACAAGTGTGCGCACGCATGCACGCACACACACCCACACATACACCCATGCACACGCACGCACGCAAGCATACTCACGCGCGCGCACACGCACACTCACGCACCCGCACGCACACACAAACAAACGCACGTGACTACACACATAAACAAATGCGCGCGCATGCACTCACAGACACATGCACATAAACAAACACGCACACGCAAAGACACATGCGCGCGCAAACACACACAAACATCCACTCACGCACGCACGCACGCACACACACACACACACCTATGCACACATGCACGCACTCACACATACACACACCCAAGCACGCACGCACGCGCACGCGAACACATACGCACACACACAAACACACAAAAACACACACCCATGCACACACACATGCATGCATTAACACACCCACACACACACACACCACACTTGCATGCACGCACACGCACTTATGCACGCACGCACACTCACACGCGCACACATGCACGCACCTGAACACACACACAAACAAACTTGTGCACACACACACACACACACACACAAAAACAAACGCGTGCGCATGCACTCACACACACACACACACATACAAACGCGCGTGCACATACAAAGATAAACAAACGCGTGCGCATGCACTCACAGATAGACACACAAAAACAAACGCGTGCGCATGTACTCACAGACACGCGCACATAAACAAATGCCCATAGGCACGCGCGTACGCAAGCTCTCACGCACACGCACACACACACACCGACCCACCCGCACACGCCCGCCCGCTGACGCACCCACGAACACGCACGCACCCATGCACATACACACACACACGCACCCGCACACACACACAAACAAACGTGCGTGCACACACTCACATAAACAAACGCACGCGCATACACTTACAGACACACGCACATAAACAAATGTGCACAGATACGCATGCGCGCCCATACACACACACGCACACCCATGCACGCACGCACGCACACGCACACACCTGTGCCTGCATGCAAACACACACACACACACACCCACACACACGCACGCACGCACACACACGAACATGCACACACACTTACCCACCCACCTACGCACACACAAACACGCATGCTCTCACATATACGCACAGACACACACACGCACCCACCCACGCACGCACGCACACACATGTCAGCCTACCCGCCCGCCCACGCACTCACGCATGCACGCCCTCCCACCCACGCACACGCACGCTCGCACACACAAACACCCACATACGCACAAAAAAATGCGTGCGCGCACACACACAAAAAAACGCGTGCGCATGCACTTATACACACACGCACATAAACAAACGCGCGTGCACACACACATACATACACACACAAAACCACATACGCGCGCACATAAACACACGCGCACGCACACACACCTAAACAAACACTCTCTCACACACACACAACCACGCACGCACGCAAGCATGCACACACACGCACGCACGCATGCCCCCCTCGCTCACACACACAAACAAACGCGCGCGTATGCACATAAGCAAACACGCGGCACACACACACATACACACACACACACGCACGCACTCACGCGCGTGCACACACAGACACATAAACAAACGCGTGCACATGCACTCACACACGCACACACATAAACAGACGTGCACGCACACACACACAAACACACACGCACGCACAAACACACACACACCCACACACGCACGCACGCCTACACACACATACACAAACACTCACACATAACCACGCAAGCACGCACACGCAAGCAAGCACACGCACGCGCGCATGCACCAGGGCTCACACACAAAAACAAACGCGTGTGAGCACACACATAAACAAACGCGCGCGCATGCATTCATAGACACACGCACATAAACAAACACGCGGCACACACACACACACACACACACTCACGCACTCATGCACACACACCCTCCCACCCACCCACTTACGTATGCACGCACATACACGCACACACATATGCTTTCTCTCTCTCTCTCTCTCTCTCTCTCACACACACACACACACACACACACACGCAAACACACATGCACGCACTAACACACGCGCATACACGCACACAAACAAATGCGCGTGCACACAGACACAAAAACAAACGTGCACACATGCACTCACACACACAGAAACAAACGCGTGTGCACACACACAGATAAATAAACGTGCGCGCATGCATTCATAGACGCACACACATAAACAAACGTGTTCACAAACACACACGCGCACACATGCTCGTTCAAGCACGCGCACATACACACACACCCCCACGCACGCACGCATGCACGCACGAACACACACACACACACACACACATACTCGCGCACACGCACCCAGGCACTCACTCACGCACGCACGCGCACGCACACACACACACATACACACCCCACACACAGACACACTAGCACGCATGCACGCACTCAAACACATGCACGCACGTACGCAAACGCACACTCAAACACACACACACACACAAAACAAACGCGCCTGCACACACACACACACACACTCATAAACAAACACACGCGCATGCACTCACTCACACACACACACAAACAAACAAACGCACGTGCACACACACACACACAAACAAACGTGCGCTCATGCACTTACAGACACACGCAGATAAACAAACGCGCTCGTACACACACGCGCGCGCACGCCTGCATGCCTGCCCACGCACGCACGCATGCACGCACGACGCACGCACACACGCGAACATGCTCACACACTCACCCACCCACCCACGCACACACAGACGCGCACGCAAAAACACACACACACACACGCACCCACATGCACGCACGCACGCACAAACATACATAAACACTCACACACACACACACACAACCACACACGCACGCAAGCAAACACACACACACACACACACGCGTGTGTATGCCCCTCGCTCACACACACAAACAAACGCGCGCATATGCACTCATAGACACAACACATAAACAAACACGCAGCACACACACACAGACACACACACACACGCACGCACTCACGCGCGTGCACACACACACACACACATAAACAAACGCGCGCGCATGCACTCACACACGCACGCACATAAACAGACGCGCACTCACACACACACAAACACACATGCACGCACGCACAAACACACACACACACCCACCCACACGCACGCACGCATGCACACACACACACATACACAAACACTCATACACACACACAACCATGCACGCAAGCAAGCAAGCACACGCACGCGCGCATGCACCCTCGCTCACACACAAAAAAAAAAGTGTGTGAACAACACATAAACAAACGCGCGCGTATGCACTCATAGACACACACACATAAACAAACACGCGGCACACACACACACGCACGCACGCACTCACGCACACACACCCATCCACCCACCCACTCACGCACGCACACACACACACACGCACACACATACACTCACGCACACACACCCATGCACATACACACGCAAACAGACATGCACGCTCTAGCACACATGCACACACGCACACAAACAAACGTGCGTGCACACAGACACAAAAACAAACGCGTGCACATGCACTCGCTCACACGGAAACAAATGCGCGTGCACACACACAGATAAACAAACGTGCGCACATGCATTCAAAGACGCATGCACATAAACAAATGCACGCACAAACACACGTGCACGCACGCTCGTACAGGCACGCGCACACACATACACCCACGCACTCACACACACACACACACACACCCACACACTCACACACGCACCGACACTCGCGCACACACAGCCACACACTCACTCACACACGCACGCGCACACACACACACCCCACACACAGACACACTAGCACGCACACACACACACACACACTCAAACACACGCACGCACGTACGCAAACGCACACTCAAACACACACACACACACACACAAACAAACGCGTGTGCACACACACACACACTCATAAACAAACGCACGCGCATGCACTCACTCTCACACACACACACAAACAAACGCGCGTGCACACACACAGACACATAAACAAACGTGCGCTCATGCACTCACAGACACACGCACATAAACAAACACGCTCGTACACACACGCGCGCGCACGCACGCCATCACCCGAACACGCACACACACTCACCCACCCACCCACGCACACACAAATAAACGTGTGTGCGCACACACATAAACAAACGCGCGCGCATGCAATCACAGACACACGCACATAAACAAACGCACGCGCCCATACAAGCCCTCGCACGCACGCTCTCACATATACGCACAAACACACACACGCACCCACCCACCCACGCACGCACACGCCAGCCTACCCACCTGCCCACACACTCACGCATGCACGCCCTCCCGCCCACGCACACGCACGCACGCACATACAAACACCCACACACGCATAAAGAATGCGTGCGCACACACACAAAAACAAACGCGTGCGCATGCACTTATTCACACACGCATATAAACAAACGCGCGTGCACACACACGCGCGCGCAAGCATGCATATGCACGCACACACGCATACACACACACACACAACCACACACGTACGCACATAAACAGACGCGCACGCACACGCACAGACACACACACACAAATGCACCCACCCACCCACCCACGCACGCACGCACGCGCCAGCCTACCCGCCCGCCCACGCACTCATGCACGCATGTACGCCCTCCCCCCCGCCATCCCACTCACGCACACGCACACACGCATACACAAACACCCACACACGCATAAAGAAATGCGTGCGCGCACACACGCAAAAACAAACGCGTGCGCATGCACTTATACACACACGCCAGCCTACCCGCTCGCCCACACACCCGCACACACACACACCCGCGCATGCACGCACACACACATACACACACACACACACGCACACACGCACACACATAAACAGATGCGCACACCCACACATAAACACACACACACACGTGGGTCGGTGGGTGAGTGTGTGTTCACGTGTGTGCGTGCGTCGTGCGTGCGTGTGTGTGGGTCTGCGTGTGTGTTTGCGTGCGTGCTCGGGTGTGTGTGTGCGTGTGTGGGTTTGTGTGTATTTGTGCATTCGTGCATGTGTGCACACACATACACACCCCCACGCACGCACGCACACGCACACACACGCACGCAGGCACACACGCGCACACACACGCAGGCACGCACGCAAGCACACGCAGGCACGCACGCACACGCACATCATTAAACGCGCGCCCACATATACACACGCTCACGCACTCGTGCCCACTCACACATAAACAACACGCGCGAACACGAAAACCCACACGCACTCGCACACGCACCACACTGGCGCACACACACGCACACGCACACATGTGCACACACACGCACGCGCGTATGCAGGCACTCGTAGACACACACCACACACACACACACACACACACACGCACACACGCACGTGCGCACGCGCATGCACTCACACATATACACATAAACACACGCACCCGCACACACACACACACAAACAAACGCGCGTGCACACACACACAAAAACAAACGCGCGCACATGCACTCGCACACGCATATAAACAAACCCGCGCGCAAGCTCTCACTCACAAGCAGACATACACACACACACGCAAATAAACAGACGTGCGCGCACACCCACACAGACACACATACACCCACCCACGCGCACACACACACACACACACACACATACACACACGCGCACGCACACACTTACACTTACGCACACGCACACGCGCACACATACACACACCCACGCACACACAATCACAAACAAACGCGTGTGACTACGCACATAAACAAACACGCGCGCATGCACTCACAGTCACATGCACATAAAGAAACACGCGCGCGCGCACATGCACACACGCGCACACAAACGCGCGCGCTCACTCGCACGCACGCACACACACACATGCACACACGCACGCGCACACACACACACACACACACACACGCACACACACGTACACATACACACACACACACACACACACCCGCCCACTCACGCACTCACGCACCCACGCAGGCACACACAGACACACACACACACACAAACGAGCATGCGCGCACACACTTACACTCACACACAAAACAACTACACACTCAAATACAAACGCGCGCGCAAGCACCCACACACACACACGCACATAAACAAGCACGCATGCACGCATGCGCCCAGACACACACGCACATAAACAAACGCGCTCGTATAAACAAGCGCGCGCACGCCTGCCCGCCCACGCACGCACGCAAGCACGCATACCCCCACGCACGCACTCACGCACAAAACACAAACACAAACACCCACACACAAAACACATACACACACTTAAACAAACGTGTGCGCATGCACTCCCACACACGCACATAAACAAACGCACGCGCACACACACACACACACGCTCACGCACCCGAACATACACATAAACATGCGCGCGCGCACGCACATACATGCATACGCACAAGCACACGGACACGCGCACACACACACACACACCCACACACACTCATGCACAAACTACACATGCACACACACGCATACGCACACATGTGCGCACACCCGCACGCCCGCACGCACGCACTCTCAAACACACTACACTCACACACATATACACGCATGCACACGCACCCGCGCAGGCACGCACACGCTCACACATAAACACACGCACCCGCACACACACACACAAACAAATGCGCGTGCACACACACAAACAAACAAACGCGCATGCACACATACACAAAAACAAACTCCCGCACATGCACTGACCGTACACGCACATAAACAAACGCGCGCACACTCACGCGCGCAAGTACGCACACGCACGCGCACATACACACACCCACACGCAAATAAACAGACGCGCGCACACACCCACACACACACACACGCACACACACAGACACACATACACCCACGCACGCACACCACTCACACATACATACACATACACGCGCGCACGCATGCACACAGACACCCACACATACACCCACGCACACACACACACACGCACGCATACACACACGCGCACCCGCGCGCGCACATATAAACAAACACGCGTCACTACACACATAAACAAATGCGCGCGCATGCACTCACAGACACATGCACATAAACAAACACGCGTACACACACACGCGCGCAAACACACACACACACACCCACTCACGCACGCGCACACACACACACACCCATGCACGCGCACACACACACACACACACACGCACACACATACACACACACAAACACACACACACACACACACACACGCACACACGCATGCACGCATTAACACACCCACACACACACACCCACACACAAACATTACACTCTCATGCACGCACACGCACTCACGCACGCACGCACACTCACACTCGCACACTCGCATGCACCTGCACACACACACACACACACACGCACAAACTAACGCTCGTGCACACACACACACACATAAGCAAACGTGTGCGCATGCACTCACACACACACACACACAAACAAACGTGCGTGCACACACACGAATAAACAAACGCGCACGCATGCACTCACAGGTAGACGCACATAAACAAACGCGCGCATGCACTCATAGACACTCGCACAAAAACAAATGCGCGCGCCCACAAGCACGTGCGCATGCACGCTCTCACACACACGCACACACACACACATCGACCCACCCGCACGCCCGACGGCTGACGCACCCACGCACACGCACGCACCCATGCACAGGCACGCACGCATAGATGCACATACATACACACGCGCACACACACACACACATACACACACAAACAAACACGCGTGCACACACTCACATAAACAAACGTGCGCGCAGGCACTTACAGACACACGCACATAAACAAACGTGTGCACACACACACACACACGCGCCCACACTTACACACACACACACACACACGCACACACGCACACACACACACACGCGTAAGCATGCAAACACACACACACACACACACACGCACGCACGCACGTACACACACGAACACGCACACACACTCACCCACCTACCCACGCACACACAAATAAACATGCGTGCACACACAGATAAACAAATGCGCGCGCACACACGCTCTCACATATACGCATAGACACACACACATGCACCCACCCACCCACGCACGCACGCACGCACACACACGCCAGCCTACCCGCCCGCTAACGCATGCACGCCCTCCCGCCCGCCCTCCCACCCACGCACACACAAACAGACACACACACACGCACACAAAAAATGCGCGCGCGCACACACACAAAAATAAACGCGTGCACATGCACTTATACACACACGCACATAAATAAACGCGCGTGCACAAACACACGCGTGCAAGCACGCATATGCACGCACACACACACATACACACACACACACACACACACACACACGCACACACACACACGCAACTACACACGCACATAAACAGACGCGCACACACACACAAAAACACGCACCCACGCACAAACTCACACACACGCACGCACGCACACACGCATGCACACACATACACAAGCACTCACACACACACACACAACCACGCACGCACTCAAGCACACACACAAAAACAAGCGCGCGTGAACACACACATAAACAAACGTGCGTGCATGCACTCATAGACACACACACATAAACTAACATGCGACACGCACTAACACACACGCACACAAACAAATGCGTGCGCACACAGACACAAAAACAAACGCGCGCACATGCACTCGCACACACACAAACAAACGTGCGTGCACACACACAGATAAACAAACGTGCGCGCATGCACTCACACACGCACGGACATAAACAGACGCACACTCACACACACACATACACACATGCACGCACGCACAAACACACACACACACACACCCACACGCACGCACGCATGCACACACACATACACAAACACTCATACACACACACAACCAAGCACGCAAGCAAGCACACGCACGCGCGCATGCACCCTCGCTCACACACAAAAAAAATGCGTGTGAACAACACATAAACAAACGCGCGCGTATGCACTCATAGACACACACACATAAACAAACACGCGGCACACACACACGCACGCACGCACTCACGCACACACACCCATCCACCCACCCACTCACGCACGCACACACACACACACACACACACGCACACACATACACTCACACACACACACCCACGCACATACACACGCAAACAGACATGCACGCTCTAGCACACATGCACACACACACACAAACAAACGTGCGTGCACATAGACACAAAAACAAACGCGTGCACATGCACTCGCTCACACGGAAACAAATGCGCGTGCACACACACAGATAAACAAACGTGCGCACATGCATTCACAGACGCATGCACATAAACAAATGCACGCACAAACACACGTGCACGCACGCTCGTACAGGCACGCGCACACACATACACCCACACACTCACACACACACACACACACACCCACACACTCACATACGCACCGACACTCGCGCACACACAGCCACGCACTCACTCACACACACACACCCCACACACAGACACACTAGCACGCACACACACACACTCAAACACACGCACGCACGTACGCAAACGCACACTCAAACACACACACACACACAAACAAACGCGTGTGCACACACACACACACACTCATAAACAAACGCACGCGCATGCACTCACTCACACACACACACAAACAAACGCGCGTGCACACACACAGACACATAAACAAACGTGCGCTCATGCACTCACAGACACACGCACATAAACAAACACGCTCGTACATACACGCGCGCGCGCACGCACGCATACCCCCACGCACGCCCACACCCGAACACGCACACACACTCACCCACCCACCCACGCACACACAAACAAACGTGCGTGCGCACACACATAAACAAACGCGCGCATGCAATCACAGACACACGCACATAAACAAACGCACGCGCCCATACAAGCCCTCGCACGCACGCTCTCACATATACGCACAAACACACACACGCACCCACCCACCCACGCACGCACACGCCAGCCTACCCATCTGCCCACACACTCACGCATGCACGCCCTCCCGCCCACGCACACGCACGCACGCACATACAAACACCCACACACGCATAAAGAATGCGTGCACACACACACAAAAACAAACGTGTGCGCATGCACTTATTCACACACGCACATAAACAAACGCGCGTGCCCACACACGCGCGCGCAAGCACGCTTATGCACGCACACACGCATACACACACACACACATACACACAACCACACACGTACGCACATAAGCAGACGCGCACGCACACGCACAGACACGCACACACACACACACACAAATGCACCCACCCACCCACCCACGCACGCACGCACACGCCAGCCTACCCGCCCGCCCACGCACTCATGCACGCATGTACGCCCTCCCGCCCGCCATCCCACTCACGCACACGCACACACGCATACACAAACACCCACACACGCATAAAGCAATGCGTGCGCACACACACACAAAAACAAACGCGTGCGCATGCACTTATACACACACGCCAGCCTACCCGCTCGCCCACACACCCGCACACACACACACCCGCGCATGCACGCACACACACATACACACACACACACACGCACACACGCACACACCTAAACAGATGCGCACACCCACACATAAACACACACACACACGTGGGTTGGTGGGTGAGTGTGTGTTCACGTGTGTGCGTGCGTCGTGCGTGCGTGTGTGTGGGTCTGCGTGTGTGTTTGCGTGCGTGCTCGGGTGTGTGTGTGCGTGTGTGGGTTTGTGTGTGTTTGTGCATTCGTGCACGTGTGCACACACATACACACCCCCACGCACGCACGCACACACGCACGCACACGCACACACACGCACGCAGGCACACACGCACACACACACGCAGGCACGCACGCAAGCACACGCAGGCACGCACGCACATCATTAAACGCGCGCCCACATATACACACGCTCACGCACTCGTGCCCACTCACACATAAACAACGCGCACGAACACGAAAACCCACACGCACTCGCACACGCACCACACTGGCGCACACACACGCACACGCACACATGTGCACACACACGCATGCGCGTATGCAGGCACTCGCAGACACACACCACACACACACACACACGCACGCGCACACACGCACGCGCGCACGCGCACACACACACACAAACAAACGCGCGTGCACACACACACAAAAACAAACGCGCGCACATGCACTCGCACACGCATATAAATAAACCCGCGCGCAAGCTCTCACTCACAAGCAGACATACACACACACACACGCAAATAAACAGACGTGCGCGCACACCCACACAGACACACATACACCCACCCACGCGCACACACACACACACACATACACACACGCGCACGCACACACTTACACTTACGCACACGCACACGCGCACACATACACACACGCACGCACACATGCCCCCCTCGCTCACACACACAAATAAACGCGCGCGTATGCACATAAACAAACACGCGACACACACACACAGACACACACACACACACACACACACGCACTCACGCGCGTGCACACACAGACACATAAACAAACGCGTGCACATGCACTCACACACGCACACACATAAACAGACGTGCACGCACACACACACAAACACACACGCACACACAAACACACACACGCACACACACGCACGCACGCATACACACACATACACAAACACTCACACATAACCACGCAAGCACGCACACGCACGCAAGCAAGCACACGCACGCGCGCATGCACCAGGGCTCACACACAAAAACAAACGCGTGTGAGCACACGCATAAACAAACGCGCGCGCATGCATTCATAGACACACGCACATAAACAAACACGCGGCACACACACACACACACACACACTCACGCACTCATGCACACACACCCTCCCACCCACCCACTTACGTATGCACGCACATACACGCACACACATATGCTTTCTCTCTCTCTCTCTCTCTCTCACACACGCACACACACACACACGCAAACACACATGCACGCATTAACACACGCGCACACACGCAAACACACATGCACGCATTAACACACACGCACACACGCACACAAACAAACGCGCGTGCACACAGACACAAAAACAAACGTGCACACATGCACTCACACACACAGAAACAAACGCGTGTGCACACACACAGATAAATAAACGTGCGCGCATGCATTCATAGACGCACACACGTAAACAAACGTGTGCACAAACACACACGCGCACACATGCTCGTTCAAGCACGCACACATACACACACACACCCCACGCACGCACGCATGCACGCACGAACACACACACACACACACACACTCGCGCACACGCACCCAGGCACTCACTCACGCACGCACGCGCACACACACACACACACACACATACACACCCCACACACAGACACACTAGCACGCATGCACGCACTCAAACACATGCACGCACGTACGCAAACGCACACTCAAACACACACAAACACAAAACAAACGCGCCTGCACACACACACACACTCATAAACAAACACACGCGCATGCACTCACTCACACACACACAAACAAACAAACGCACGTGTGCACACACACACACAAACAAACGTGCGCTCATGCACTCACAGACACACGCAGATAAACAAACGCGCTCGTACACACACGCGCGCGCACGCCTGCATGCCTGCCCACGCACGCACGCATGACGCACGACGCACGCACACACGCGAACATGCTCACACACTCACCCACCCACCCACGCACACACAGACGCGCACGCACAAACACACACACACACGCACCCACATGCACGCACGCACGCACAAACATTCATAAACACTCACACACACACACACAACCACACACGCACGCAAGCAAGCACACAAACACACACGCGTGCGTATGCCCCTCGCTCACACACACAAACAAACGCGCGCATATGCACTCATAGACACAACACATAAACAAACACGCAGCACACACACACACGCACGCATTCACGCGCGTGCACACACACACATAAACAAACGCACGCGCATGCACTCACACACGCACGCACATAAACAGACGCGCACTCACACACACACAAACACACATGCACGCACGCACAAACACACACACACACACACCCACACGCATGCACGCATGCACACACACACACATACACAAACACTCATACACACACACAACCACGCACGCAAGCAAGCAAGCACACGCACGCGAGCATGCACCCTCGCTCACACACAAAAAAAATGCGTGTGAACAACACATAAACAAACGCGCGCGTATGCACTCATAGACACACACACATAAACAAACACGCGGCACACACACACGCACGCACGCACTCACGCACACACACCCATCCACCCACCCACTCACGCACGCACACACACACGCACGCACACACATACACTCACACACACACACACACCCACGCACATACACACGCAAACAGACATGCACGCTCTAGCACACATGCACACACGCACACAAACAAACGTGCGTGCACACAGACACAAAAACAAACGCGTGCGCATGCACTCGCTCACACGGAAACAAATGCGCGTGCACACACACAGATAAACAAACGTGCGCACATGCATTCACAGACGCATGCACATAAACAAATGCACGCACAAACACACGTGCACGCACGCTCGTACAGGCACGCGCACACACATACACCCACGCACTCACACACACACACACACCCACACACTCACACACGCACCGACACTCGCGCACACACAGCCACGCACTCACTCACACACGCACGCGCACACACACACACCCCACACACAGACACACTAGCACGCACACACACACTCAAACACACGCACGCACGTACGCAAACGCACACTCAAACACACACACACACAAACAAACGCGTGCACACACACACACACACACACACACACACTCATAAACAAACGCACGCGCATGCACTCACTCACACACACACACACACAAAAACAAACGCGCGTGCACACACACAGACACATAAACAAACGTGCGCTCATGCACTCACAGACACACGCACATAAACAAACACGCTCGTAAACACACGCGCGCGCACGCACGCCCGCATACCCCCACGCACGCCCACACCCGAACACGCACACACTCACCCACCCACCCACGCACACACAAACAAACGTGCGTGCGCACACACATAAACAAACGCGCGCGCATGCAATCACAGACACACGCACATAAACAAACGCACGCGCCCATACAAGCCCTCGCACGCACGCTCTCACATATACGCACAAACACACACACGCACCCACCCACCCACGCACGCACACGCCAGCCTACCCACCTGCCCACACATTCACGCATGCACGCCCTCCCGCCCACGCACACGCACGCACGCACATACAAACACCCACACACGCATAAAGAATGCGTGCGCACACACACAAAAACAAACGCGTGCACATGCACTTATTCACACACGCACATAAACAAACGCGCGTGCACACACACGCGCGCGCAAGCACGCATATGCACGCACACACGCATACACACACACACACACACAAATGCACCCACCCACCCACCCACGCACGCACGCACACGCCAGCCTACCCGCCCGCCCACGCACTCATGCACGCATGTACGCCCTCCCGCCCGCCATCCCACTCACGCACACGCACACACGCATACACAAACACCCACACACGCATAAAGAAATGCGTGCGCACACACACACAAAAACAAACGCGTGCGCATGCACTTATACACACACGCCAGCCTACCCGCTCGCCCCACACACCCGCACACACACACCCGCGCATGCACGCATACACACGTACACACACACACACACGCACACACGCACACACATAAACAGATGCGCACACCCACACATAAACACACACACACACACACGTGGGTCGGTGGGTGAGTGTGTGTTCACGTGTGTGCGTGCGTCGTGCGTGCGTGTGTGTAGGTCTGCGTGTGTGTTTGCGTGTGTGCTCGGGTGTGTGTGTGCGTGTGTGGGTTTGTGTGTGTTTGTGCATTCGTGCACGTGTGCACACACATACACACCCCCACGCACACACGCACACACGCACGCACAGGCACACACACACACGCAGGCACACACGCGCACACACACGCAGGCACGCACGCAAGCACACGGAGGCACGCACGCACACACACATCATTAAACGCGCGCCCACATATACACACGCTCACGCACTCGTGCCCACTCACACATAAACAACGCGCGCGAACACGAAAACCCACACGCACTCGCACACGCACCACACTGGCGCACACACACGCACACGCACACATGTGCACACACACGCACGCGCGTATGCAGGCACTCGCAGACACACACCACACCCACACACACACGCACGCGCACACACGCACGTGCGCACGCGCATGCACTCACACATATACACATAAACACACGCACCCGCACACACACACACACAAACAAACGCGCGTGCACACACACACAAAAACAAACGCGCGCACATGCACTCGCACACGCATATAAACAAACCCGCGCGCAAGCTCTCACTCACAAGCAGACATACACACACACACGCAAATAAACAGACGTGCGCGCACACCCACACAGACACACATACACCCACCCATGCGCACACACACACACACACATACACACACGCGCACGCACACACTTACACTTACGCACACATACACACACCCGCGCACACACAATCACAAACAAACGCGCGTGACTACGCACATAAACAAACACGCGCGCATGCACTCACAGTCACATGCACATAAAGAAACACGCGCGCGCACATGCACACACGCGCACACAAACGCGCGCGCGCTCACTCGCACGCACGCACACACACACATGCACACACGCACGCGCACACACACACACACACACACGCACACACACGTACACATACACACACACACACCCGCCCACTCACGCACTCACGCACCCACGCAGGCACACACAGACACACACACACACACAAACGAGCATGCGCGCACACACATACACTCACACACAAAACAACTACACACTCAAATACAAACGCGCGCGCAAGCACCCACACACACACACGCACATAAACAAACACGCACGCACGCATGCGCCCAGACACACACGCACATAAACAAACGCGCTCGTATAAACAAGCGCGCGCACGCCTGCCCGCCCACGCACGCACGCAAGCACGCATACCCCCACGCACGCACTCACGCACAAAACACAAACACAAGCACCCACACACAAAACACATACACACACTTAAACAAACGTGTGCGCATGCACTCCCACACACACGCACATAAACAAACGCACGCGCACACACACACACGCTCGAGCACCCGAACATACACATAAACATGCGCGCGCGCACGCACATACATGCATACGCACAAGCACACGGACACGCACACACACACACACCCACACGCACTCATGCACAAACTACACATGCACACACACGCATACGCACACATGTGCGCACACCCGCACGCCCGCACGCACGCACTCTCAAACACACTACACTCACACACATATACACGCACGCACACGCACCCGCGCAGGCACGCACACGCTCACACATAAACACACGCACCCACACACACACACACACAAACAAATGCGCGTGCACACACACAAACAAACAAACGCACATGCACACATACACAAAAACAAACTCCCGCACATGCACTGACCGTACACGCACATAAACAAACGCGTGCACACACACAAACAAACAAACGCACGCGCACATACACACACCCACACGCAAATAAACAGACGTGCGCACACACCCACACACACACACGCACGCACACAGACACACATACGCCCACGCACGCACACCACTCACACATACATACACATACACGCGCGCACGCATGCACACAGACACCCACACATACACCCACGCACACACACACGCGCACCCGCGCGCGCACATATAAACAAACACGCGTCACTACACACATAAACAAATGCGCGCGCATGCACTCACAGACACATGCACATAAACAAACACGCGTACACACACACGCGCGCAAACACACACACACACACCCACTCACGCACGCGCACACACACACACACCCATGCACGCACACACACACACACACGCACACACATACACACACACAAACACACACACACACACACACACACACGCACACACGCATGCACGCATTAACACACCCACACCCACACACCCACACACAAACATTACACTCTCATGCACGCACACGCACTCACGCACGCACGCACACTCACACTCGCACACTCGCATGCACCTGCACACACACACACACGCACAAACTAACGCTCGTGCACACACACACACACACACATAAGCAAACGCGTGCGCATGCACTCACACACACACACACACACACACACAAACAAACGTGCGTGCACACACACGAATAAACAAACGCGCACGCATGCACTCACAGGTAGACGCACATAAACAAACGTGTGCATGCACTCATAGACACTCGCACAAAAACAAATGCGCGCGCCCACAAGCACGCGCGCATGCACGCTCTCACACACACGCACACACACACACATCGACCCACCCGCACGCCCGACGGCTGACGCACCCACGCACACGCACGCACCCATGCACAGGCACGCACGCATCGATGCACATACATACACACGCGCACACACACACACATACACACACAAACAAACACGCGTGCACACACTCACATAAACAAACGTGCGCGCAGGCACTTACAGACACACGCACATAAACAAACGTGTGCACACACACACACACGCGCCCACACTTACACACACACACACACACACACACACACGCACGCACGCGCGCACACATACACACCCGCGTAAGCATGCAAACACACACACACACACACACACACACGCACGCACGCACGTACACACACGAACACGCACACACACTCACCCACCTACCCACGCACACACAAACAAACATGCGTGCACACACAGATAAACAAATGCGCGCGCACACACGCTCTCACATATACGCATAGACACACACACATGCACCCACCCACCCACGCACGCACGCACACACACGCCAGCCTACCCGCCCGCTAACGCATGCACGCCCTCCCGCCCGCCCTCCCACCCACGCACACACAAACAGACACACACACACACACACACAAAAAATGCGCGCGCGCACACACACAAAAATAAACGCGTGCGCATGCACTTATACACACACGCACATAAATAAACGCGCGTGCACAAACACACGCGTGCAAGCACGCATATGCACGCACACACACACACACACACACACACACACACACACACACGCAACTACACACGCACATAAACAGACGCGCACACACACACAAAAACACACACCCACGCACAAACTCACACACACGCACGCACGCACGCACACACGCACGCACACACATACACAAGCACTCACACACACACACACACAACCACGCACGCACTCAAGCACACACACAAAAACAAGCGCGCGTGAACACACACATAAACAAACGTGCGTGCATGCACTCATAGACACACACACATAAACTAACATGCGACACGCACTAACACACACGCACACAAACAAATGCGCGCGCACACAGACACAAAAACAAACGCGCGCACATGCACTCGCACACACACAAACAAACGTGCGTGCACACACACAGATAAACAAACGTGCGCGCATGCACTCACACACGCACGCACATAAACAGACGCGCACTCACACACACACAAACACACATGCACGCACGCACAAACACACACAAACACACACTTACACGCACGCACGCATGCACACACACACACACACACACACACATACACAAACACTCATACACACACACAACCACACACGCAAGCAAGCACACGCACGCGCGCATGCACCCTCGCTCACACACAAAAAAAATGCGTGTGAACAACACATAAACAAACGCGCGCGTATGCACTCATAGACACACACACATAAACAAACACGCGGCACACACACACGCACGCACGCACTCACGCACACACACCCATCCACCCACCCACTCACGCACGCACACACACACACACACACACACACACACACACACACATACACTCACACCCACGCACATACACACGCAAACTGACATGCACGCTCTAACACACATGCACACACGCACACAAACAAACGTGCGTGCACACAGACACAAAAACAAACGCGTGCACATGCACTCGCTCACACGGAAACAAATGCGCGTGCACACACACAGATAAACAAACGTGCACACATGCATTCACAGACGCATGCACATAAACAAATGCACGCACAAACACACGTGCACGCACGCTCGTACAGGCACGCGCACACACATACACCCACACACACACACACACACACCCACACACTCACACGGAAACAAATGCGCGTGCACACACACAGATAAACAAACGTGCGCACATGCATTCACAGACGCATGCACATAAACAAATGCACGCACAAACACACGTGCACACACGCTCGTACAGGCACGCGCACACACATATACCCACACACTCACACACACACACACACACACACACACACACACACTCACACACGCACCGACACTCGCGCACACACAGCCACGCACTCACTCACACACGCACGCGCACACACACACCCCACACACAGACACACTAGCACGCACACACACACTCAAACACACGCACGCACGTACGCAAACGCACACTCAAACACACACACACACAAACAAACACGTGTGCACACACACACACACACTCTCATAAACAAACGCACGCGCATGCACTCACTCACACACACACACACAAACAAACAAACGCGCGTGCACACACACAGACACATAAACAAACGTGCGCTCATGCACTCACAGACACACGCACATAAACAAACACGCTCGTACACACACGCGCGCGCACGCACGCACGCATACCCCCACGCACGCCCACACCCGAACACGCACACACACTCACCCACCCACCCACGCACACACAAACAAACGTGCGTGCGCACACACTTAAACAAACGCGCGCATGCAATCACAGACACACGCACATAAACAAACGCACGCGCCCATACAAGCCCTCGCACGCACGCTCTCACATATACGCACAAACACACACACGCACCCACCCACCCACGCACACACACGCCAGCCTACCCACCAGCCCACACACTCACGCATGCACGCCCTCCCGCCCACGCACACGCACGCACGCACATACAAACACCCACACACGCATAAAGAATGCGTGCGCACACACACAAAAACAAACGCGTGCGCATGCACTTATTCACACACGCACATAAACAAACCCGCGTGCACACACACACGCGCGCAAGCACGCATATGCACGCACACACGCATACACACACACACACATACACACAACCACACACGTACGCACATAAGCAGACGCGCACGCACACGCACAGACACGCACACACACACACACACACACAAATGCACCCACCCACCCACCCACGCACGCACGCACGCACACGCCAGCCTACCCGCCCGCCCACGCACTCATGCACGCATGTACGCCCTCCCGCCCGCCATCCCACTCACGCACACGCACACACGCATACACAAACACCCACACACGCATAAAGCAATGCGTGCGCACACACACACAAATACAAACGCGTGCGCATGCACTTATACACACACGCCAGCCTACCCGCTCGCCCACACACCCGCACACACACACACCCGCGCATGCACGCACACACACATACACACACACACACACGCACACACGCACACACATAAACAAATGCGCACACCCACACATAAACACACACACACACACGTGGGTCGGTGGGTGAGTGTGTGTTCACGTATGTGCGTGCGTCGTGCGTGCGTGTGTGTGGGTCTGCGTGTGTGTTTGCGTGCGTGCTCGGGTGTGTGTGTGCGTGTGTGGGTTTGTGTGTGTTTGTGCATTCGTGCACGTGTGCACACACATACACACCCCCACGCACGCACGCACACACGCACGCACACGCACACACACGCACGCAGGCACACACGCGCACACACACGCAGGCACGCACGCAAGCACACGCAGGCACGCACGCACACGCACATCATTAAACGCGCCCCCACATATACACACGCTCACGCACTCGTGCCCACTCACACATAAACAACGCGCGCGAACACGAAAACCCACACGCACTCGCACACGCACCACACTGGCGCACACACACGCACACGCACACATGTGCACACACACGCATGCGCGTATGCAGGCACTCGCAGACACACACCACACACACACACACACGCACGCGCACACACGCACGCGCGCACGCGCATGCACTCACACATATACACATAAACACACGCACCCGCATACACACACACACAAACAAACGCGCGTGCACACACACACAAAAACAAACGCGCGCACATGCACTCGCACACGCATATAAACAAACCCGCGCGCAAGCTCTCACTCACAAGCAGACATACACACACACACGCAAATAAACAGACGTGCGCGCACACCCACACAGACACACATACACCCACCCACGCGCACACACACACATACACACACGCCCACGCACACACTTACACTTACGCACACGCACACGCGCACACATACACACACCCGCGCACACACAAACACAAACAAACGCGCGTGACTACATACATAAACAAACACGCGCGCATGCACTCACAGTCACATGCACATAAAGAAACACGCGCGCGCGCACATGCACACACACGCACACAAACGCGCGCGCGCTCACTCGCACGCACGCACACACACACACATGCACACACGCACGCGCACACACACACATACACGCACACACACGCACACATACACACACACACACCCGCCCACTCACGCACTCACGCACCCACGCAGGCACACACAGACACACACACACACACAAACGAGCATGCGCGCACACACTTACACTCACACACAAAACAACTACACACTCAAATACAAACGCGCGCACAAGCACCCACACACACACACGCACATAAACAAACACGCACGCACGCATGCGCCCAGACACACACGCACATAAACAAACGCGCTCGTATAAACAAGCGCGCGCACGCCTGCCCGCCCACGCACGCACGCAAGCACGCATACCCCCACGCACGCACTCACGCACAAAACACAAACACAAACACCCACACACAAAACACATACACACACTTAAACAAATGTGTGCGCATGCACTCCCACACACACGCACATAAACAAACGCACGCGCACACACACACACGCTCACGCACCCGAACATACACATAAACATGTGCGCGCGCACGCACATACATGCATACGCACAAGCACACAGACACGCACACACACACACACACACCCACACGCACTCATGCACAAACTACACATGCACACACACGCATACGCACACATGTGCGCACACCCGCACGCCCGCACGCACGCACTCTCAAACACACTACACTCACACACATATACACGCACGCACACGCACCCGCGCAGGCACGCACACGCTCACACATAAACACACGCACCCGCACACACACACACACACAAACAAATGCGCGTGCACACACACAAACAAACAAACGCGCATGCACACATACACAAAAACAAACTCCCGCACATGCAATGACCGTACACGCACATAAACAAACGCGCGCACACTCACGCGCGCAAGTACGCACACGCACGCGCACATACACACACCCACACGCAAATAAACAGACGCGCGCACACACCCACACACACGCACGCACACACACACACACACATACACCCACGCACGCACACCACTCACACATACATACACATACACGCGCGCACGCATGCACACAGACACCCACACATACACCCACGCACACACACACGCGCACGCATACACACACGCGCACCCGCGCGCGCACATATAAACAAACACGCGTCACTACACACATAAACAAATGCGCGTGCATGCACTCACAGACACATGCACATAAACAAACACGCGTACACACACACGCGCGCAAACACACACACACACACCCACTCACGCACGCGCACACACACACACACCCATGCACGCACACACACACACACACACGCACACACATACACACACACAAACACACACACACACACACGCACACACGCATGCACGCATTAACACACCCACACACACACACCCACACACAAACATTACACTCTCATGCACGCACACGCACTCACGCACGCACGCACACTCACACTCGCACACTCGCATGCACCTGCACACACACACACACACACACACGCACAAACTAACGCTCGTGCACACACACACACACACATAAGCAAACGCGTGCGCATGCACTCACACACACACACACACACACACACACAAATAAACGTGCGTGCACACACACGAATAAACAAACGTGCACGCATGCACTCACAGGTAGACGCACATAAACAAACGCGCGCATGCACTCATAGACACTCGCACAAAAACAAATGCGCGCGCCCACAAGCACGTTCGCATGCACGCTCTCACACACACGCACACACACACACATCGACCCACCCGCACGCCCGACGGCTGACGCACCCACGCACACGCACGCACCCATGCACAGGCACGCACACATCGATGCACATACATACACACACGCGCACACACACACACACATACACACACAAACAAACACGCGTGCACACACTCACATAAACAAACGTGCGCGCAGGCACTTACAGACACACGCACATAAACAAACGTGTGCACACACACACACACACACGCGCGCCCACACTTACACACACACACACACACACACACACACGCACGCGCGCACACACACACACACCCGCGTAAGCATGCAAACACACACACACACACACACACACACACACACACACACGCACGCACGTACACACACGAACACGCACACACACTCACCCACCTACCCACGCACACACAAACAAACATGCGTGCACACATAGATAAACAAATGCGCGCGCACACACGCTCTCACATATACGCATAGACACACACACATGCACCCACCCACCCACGCACGCACGCACACACACGCCAGCCTACCCGCCCGCTAACGCATGCACGCCCTCCCGCCCGCCCTCCCACCCACGCACACACAAACAGACACACACACACGCACACAAAAAATGCGCACGCGCACACGCACAAAAACAAACGCGTGCGCATGCACTTATAGACACACGCACATAAATAAACGCGCGTGCACAAACACACGCGCGCAAGCACGCATATGCACGCACACACACACATACACACACACACACACGCAACTACACACGCACATAAACAGACGCGCACACACACACAAAAACACACACCCACGCACAAACTCACACACACGCACGCACGCACACACGCACGCACACACATACACAAGCACTCACACACACACACACACACACACACAACCACGCACACACTCAAGCACACACACAAAAACAAGCGCGCGTGAACACACACATAAACAAACGTGCGTGCATGCACTCATAGACACACACACATAAACTAACATGCGACACGCACTAACACACACGCACACAAACAAATGCGCGCGTACACAGACACAAAGACAAACGCGCGCACATGCACTCACACACACACAAACAAACGTGCGTGCACACACACAGATACACAAACGTGCGCGCATGCATTCACAGACGCGCGCACATAAACAAATGCGCGCACGCACGCTCGTACACGCACGCGCACACACACACACACACACACCCACGCACCCCCCCCACATACACACTAGTACGGACGCACTCAAACACACGCACGCACGTACGCAAAAGCATACGTGCACGCGCCCATGCACTCATACACACACACAAACAAACAAACGCGCGTGCACACACACACACACACATAAATAAACGCGCGTGCATGCACTCACACACACAAACAAACGCGTGTGCATATACACAGATAAACAAACGTGTGCGCATGCCCTCACAGACACACGCACATAAACAAACGCGCGCGCGCACTAACGCACGCGCACGCACGCACGCTCTCACTCACACACACACATCCACCCACGCACGCACGCACGCACGCACACACACGCACACGCACACACACAAACACACACATCCACGCACACACACATGCATGCATTAATATACCCACACACACACACACTCACACACACACACACCACAATGCACGCACACGCACTCACGCACGCATGCACAATCACACGCGCACGGACCCACGCACCTGCACACCCCCCCCCACACACACAGAAACAAACGCGTGTGCATGCACTCACACACACACACACACAAACAAATGTGCGTGCACACACACACACACACACATAAACAAACGCGCGCGCATGCACTTACAGACAGACGCACATAAAAAAACGCGCGCGCATTCATTCGTAGACACACACAAATAAACAAACGTGTGTGCCCACACACTCGTGCGCACGCATGCTCTTACACATACGCACGCACACGCACACACAGACCAACCCGCACACGCCTGCCCGCCCACACACGCACACCAGACCAACCCACACAAGCACGCACGCACACACACACACACCAACGCAAACGCACGCACGCACACACACACACACACACACACACACACACACACATAAAACATAAACACTCACACACACACACACACACACACACACATAACCAAGCACGCACGCAAGCATGCACACGCACGCGCGCTTGCCCCCGCGCTCACACATACAAACAAACGCGCGCGTATGCTCTCATAGACACAACACATAAACAAACACGCGGCACACACAAACACACACACACACACACACACACACATAAACACACGCGCGCACGCACGCTCTTACCCACACGCACACACAGACCAACCCGCACACGCCCGCCCCCATGCACCCACGCACACGCACGCACCCATGCATAGACACGCACGCACGCACCCACGCACACGCCAGCCCACCCGCCCGCCCACGCACTCACTCATGCACGCCCTCCCACCCACGCACACGCACGCACGCACACACATAAACAAACGCGCGCATGCAATCATAGACACACGCACATAAACAAACACGCGGCACACACACACACGCGCGCGCGCACGGCTTCATGCACACACTCACACCCACCCACCAACTCACGCACGCACGCACACGCACACACGCACACACACACACACATACAC
>OZ012735.1:822337898-822392898 GCA_963859935.3 Lathyrus sativus
AACCCACATGCGCATGCACGCACGCATCTGCGTACACACATACACACTCACGCACACACACACACCAACATGCACGCACGCACCTGCACGCACACACACACACACACAAACAAACGCGCATGCACTCATACACAAACACACATAAACAAACGCGTAGACACGCGCGCAAGCACGGACACACACACATACACACCTACGCATGCACATAAACAGACGCGCGCGTGCACACACACACACACACACGCACGCACACCCATACACACACACGCACACGTACACACACTCACGCACACCCATGCATGCACACACATGCATACACACACTCCCACATACACACACACACACACACACACACATACACACCACACTCACACGCACGCACGCACAAACACACACACAAGTATGCACCCGCCCACCCACACACACACACACACAAACAAACGCGCGCACATGCACTCACTAACACACGCACATAAACAAAACCGCGCGCGCGCACGCTCCCTTTCGCGCATACACACACACATACACACACACACACACGCCTCCCCGCCCGCCTACCCCCCCCCCCCCCCCCCCCACGCATGCATGCTCGCCCGCCTGCCCACACAACTAAGCAAGCAGGCACACATACACACACCACACCACACTCGCACGTACGCACACGCACGCGCACACATACATACACACACACGCAACCGCACACACACATACATGTCGCTTCCGCGAAAATAAGGTGCCGGCAAAACAAAAGAGTCGCCACCTTTCGTTATTTATCCCTCAGACCGGGAAAGGAAACGATCGGAAAAACCTAACGAAAAGGTATAAGACAAGGTCGTCGTAACCATTGTCTGGGTTCGGGAGTCGGTTACGCAAGGGGAAGGTATTAGCACCCCTCACGTCCATCGTACTCGATGGGATCCACGCTTGTTGTGTTTACTGGACGGGTTGGTTGTATCTATCTACCTATCAAGGCTGGTTTAAAAAGGAAAGAAAATGACTCGGCAAAGCGCCGCGCTTTATGCCTACATATTCTCATCAGAGAATGAGAAATCAGAGTCAACGTAGTTCGGCTAACTACGGGTTACGGGGAAGGTGGCTCGCCAATACGTCAGTATTGTGCCTACGTACTCTCAACAGGTATGAGAGATCAGAGCTTACGTAGTTCGGGATAATACGGATTACGGGGATTCAGATTCATCTATTTTATCGAGTAGGGTTAACAAACAATTCCAGCAGTTGGATGTACGCAGCTCGACCCTTGGAGACTTATGCGTTACCGTTTGCGGTAGAACTGGGAGTTAACGACACTCTTTTCTTCAGAAAAGCTTCCTTTGAATTATGGGCCCACGGGGCAAAAAGGTTTGAAGTTTGTTTTATGTCTTTTACGGAAGAACTGTTTTTTATGGATGTTTGCAACTAATATCGCACTAGAGACTATAACCAGAGAGTGAATGTGTCACATGTCACCCAAAGGGTGCCATACTAAACATCCAGACTGTTGAAAAGAAACTCTCCAACAATCCTTTCTCAGATAGCTTAAGGCTCGTAACGTACGACATCAGCTAACCTTTATTACTGTATTTTACCATTGTTTTGAGATGAGAAGAGAGAACAGGCTCAACTAAGGGGAGACTATCAAGTCCTATTGTTGTCATGCCAAGGATTCATCCTATGGTTGAAGTTTGAAACAGGGAACTCCTTGAAGTTATCATGCACATGTTTCAATCTAAAGTTCTAATCATCATTTCCTTATCAAAGGAAATGAGATTCCTAGGGGATCATGTCAATGATAAACAGAAACAGATAAAGCTTCAGCTTAAACAGTAAACAGTAAACGACTGTAAAATGCATACAATGCAAGTGAGGGAGGAAATGTGTGTGGGGCATCAGCCTCCACAAGCTCATCTCAACCTCAAGCCAGATATGAATAATTGCAATCATACAGAGGAATAACATGCTATCAAGCAAACACAATAACTGCAATCATACAGAAGAAACAACATGCTATCAAGCAAAACACAAACCACATAGGCAAGGGAGCTGGGCTCTACCGAATACCCGCAAGCAAAGCCATACAGTAAAAATACAAGCAAATGGAGCAACTCAACCTCTAGTGCAATCATGCTCCAAGATTAAGTCAATCTAAACATGAACGTATTCTATTGCATCAATAAAATCAAACAAGTCACATCAATACAGTTGCATAGAAAGCAAACAGACAAGAGAAGAAAGCATATCAACCACTCCTACAACTTCTCAGCAAAGCTCCTCTAACAGCAGTCCAGTCTTCAGACTTCAACCACCCTTCAAGACTAACATCTTCAATAGCAAGTATCAACTTGCTTCTTCAAGCTTCTAACACATCAAACATAAGTATCAACTTATTCCCTCTTCTCCAAGCCTCAGCTCTTCAGTCAATTCCACCTTCAGGCTCCAACCCTAATATCAAGTATCAACTTGTTCCTTCAGGGACTTAATGCATTAACATAAGTATCAACTTATCCTTTATTTCTCAAGCCTCATCTCTTCACTCAATCTCACTTTGATCTTCTTCACAAGTGTCAACTTGGTCTTCAAGCTTCAGCTCTCTCTTCTTTACAAGTATCAACTTGTTCCTCTTCATCTACAAGCTTCAGCCTCTCAGAATAATCTTCAAACACAAAGAAATATCAACTTCATCCTTCAATCTTCTGACAAGGACTCCATCCTCTAACAAGGGAGAAAGATGCATCCATCAAGAGCAAAGTTTGGATGATTGGTAGCAGAGTGAGGACCAAAGGTCACCACTAAGCATCCTATCATCAGAGAAAGGGACCCTCAAAGGTTCTACCAACTTGTAAAGAGCCACACATCCTACCAAAGGAGGGATGAGGCCTTTACAAGGGGACCTTACATCATAGGGAAGAATGGAAGTGATCAACATCTTCCATGTTTATGAAGGAAGGGAATCTATCTAGAAGCTCTGCCTACAAAACCCTAATCTTAACCTAATCAACACTACACCAAAAGAAGGGAAGATCTTCACATCCAAACCTCTTCAAGCAATCCAATTCATCTTCAACTTGTCTTCAACATCATCCAAGAACAAGAGAGAGAAAACCCTAATCTAAGGGAACTAAAGAAGTTGATCTAGTTGAATTAGTGCCTCAGAATCATCTAAAACTAGCACCTAAACTAAAATCAAACAAAAATAGTAAACTACCTTGAAAATTCCTACAAAAATTCCTAAGTGATCCTAATTCAATCATGAATCTACCCTACAAAAATCAGAGGTTGAATCATCCACCAAGTTCTAAAAATAAAACCTAAATCACAAAGTATCAACCATAAACCCTAAAAATGGAGCTCTTAAAGGTTTCAACCAAAACTACCACTTGTTTTCATCACAAAAATGTGAGAAAAATCGATGGGGAGCATGCATATCTATACTAACTACTCACAAAAAATCAAGGCCAAAATCATCATCACATGATCAAACCAAATTCAACAAAATCAACCATCAAGCATGATTATTTTAATATTAATTAAAATGTAAAACTTCCCATAAAATCATAAAATGCATTAAATAATAATATTTTTTATCTAAAAAATACTAGATCCTATCATGAATTCAATGCAAAAAGAATGGGATTAATTGCATCATTTTTCCATTTTTAATGAATTAATCATTAACCATGCATAAAATGAAAAATATAATGAAAATCCAAATAAAATAAACAAATGCGTGGTGCAGGTAGTAAAAGAATTCAGTTCATTTTAAGGATTGGGCCATAAGGGGGGTGCAGGTATCAACTATGACTTAAGCCCAAAACCACAACTGATTAATGAAACGCTGCGTTTCATTTAACTCAGGGCTCTTCACCAATTTCATGCACGCGTGGCCGTTGGATGGAGTCTTTGGTCCAAGTCAAACCACAATCTGATGGCTATCAAGTCATCTTCCCCAATTTAAACTTCTAAAACTCAGGCCACCTGCGCGCCCAAAGTCACCGCCGATGACGTTCTCCGGTCATCACCCTCAACCCTAACTCTCTCCACAGGCCTCCATTCCAAGAGGTCTCTATATGAATCTTACCCCAATTTTCTTCACGAATCCATTCATGCCCTTAATTCACTCTGAAACCTCAAGATTCGCAAGAACCAAATCTCACCCGAAAATGGTAACAACCCTAATTGGTCACTAACTCTCAAATTAATGATCCATAAACCTTCCTACATCAATCTACAATGCATCTAACATCCTAATTCCTCTTAATTCTAACTAATTCAAGCTGGAGATGGAAAGTTACTAACCTGAGAATTTCGTGTGCACAGAAGTAGTAAACCTTCAAATCAAGCTCTCCAATGCTCCAGACTCCTTCAGTGAATCAATTCCAAGCTTCTGTATGCAACCAACTTGATTGAAACGGCTTCAATCCTTGGATTCACTTCTGAGTTGCAGATGAAAAAAATCTGAGATCAAGAACACCAATCAACAACGAATTTGCCTTGATTATGATCTGGAATCATTCACCAGCCTCCATGAAAGAGATTGCAATCAAGAAAATGGATGGAAAGTGAATGGAAATGTGTAACCGAATTCAGTTGCAAGCAATGAGTTTTCAATCTCAATCTCTACTCTCTCCTTCAATCCTCACCAACCCTTCATCTGAACCTCTTCTACATCATATATAGGCCATGTATGGATGATCTAGAGAGCTCTAGATCCTTCTAATGAGAAATTCAATTTCTCATGTCATGAAGATTTCAATCTCATGCCATGGTATGCACAATTCTGCTAGCAGCTTGAAATCACCCTCATTCCCTTCCAATTTCTCTCCTAATGATATTTTGTATGAGTTTGGATTGAAAGAAGCCTTGGTCATGCCTTGAGTTTTGGTTTGGCAAATGTTACTTAAGATGTAAGTAACTACTTTTCAAAGCATGTCCACAAATTAAACTTCAATTCAAAATTGTGGCAAAACCAATGTTCTTAAAATGTGTTTTAGAATCAAAATGACGTATTACATGCCTTGGTTTGGACATGTAGATCAAAAATATCAATTTCCAACTTTGGTTCATTTGAAAATCATCCTTATTTTAGGTCATTTTTGCAACTTTGAGCTACAAGCAATTCCAACCTCTCATGACCTCTTGGTTAGCCTTAAAACATCATTTTGAACAAGTTTTATGTTGAACATTTTCCCATTTGAAGCTTGGAAATAGGAGTTATGGCCTTATGGTTGAAATGACCTATAATCTCCAAATAACCAAAATGCCCTTGACTTGTCAAAGTCATAACTTGAGTTCTACAAATCCTATCAAGGACTTCTAGTACTCTCTAGAAATATAAGAGGATAAGGAACAACATTCATGTTGACCAAAAGTTCATAGGAATCATCCTTCTAGGACAAAAGTTTCATGCAAGTTGGACAACTTTCAAGCTCCAAATTCACATACCTCAGATGACCTGTAACTTGTCAAAGTCATAACTTGAGTTCTACAAATCCTATCAAGGACTTCTAGCACTCAAATTAAATCTAAGACTATACTCTACAAAATTCATGTTGGGGGCAAGATGAGATGACAATCACATCTTGAGTTAAATTGCCCTGAAGATAGGGGTCAAACTAGGGGATTTTACACTGTCAAGCCTTAGAAACCCTAACTTGAAACTTCTCAAACTCTTCAATCATGATGAGTTGACCTTAGAATCATCCTTATGACATATCAATGCATAACTCCATGATCACATGGCCTTTGAATTAGGTCTCAACCTTGTTCAAATCATCAGTTGACCTAGGGTTGACCCAGTCAAACCCTAATTGCACCACTCATGGCTGAGGCTTCTCAATCTTGCACAATGACCTGTCTAAGCCTCAAAGTGATCTTCAACACTTCACATGAGCTCTCTCAAGACCTCAAGTCCATCTCCATGACCTCATAATCATCTGATGGCTTCCCACAACTCTCAAGTTAGGAGACCTACGCTCTTGGTTTCAACCACTCTCTCTGAGGCTCTTTTAACTTCTCTGACAAGGATATCAACCCTTGAACACTTGAATAAACTTCTTAGCTAGCTTCATAGTCTTGTATAGCTCTTGATTGGTAATCATACCTCTTGATCTCCTGCACACATGTCAATGAAATGCAAATGATGATGCTAATGTGAATGAAATGAAACATAAGCTAGGTAAAGAAAAGTTGAGCAAATTTTGGGGTGCAATAGCTGCCCCTATTCAAACGGCTTGGACCTGACTGGGTGAGAAGCGAACGGATCTCAAACAATCAAGGTAAAAGACGGTTGAATACCAAGAAACCCGGAAATTTGCCAACTGCACAAGTACACGGTACTCTGATGGGAACAAATCTTCGAAAACTGAAATATTAGTTGCACGACAACTAGTTGGGGAATTGGTCACACGGTAACCGGTGATACATGGTCGATCATGCCGTCAGGAATCAATATTCCTCGGGACTCATCAGGTCAACAATCGAGTTAATCATGACATCGGGCATTCAAAGAAATTTTGGGCGTCAGCCGAACTTCATCACTAAGTCGAGAATAGAATTCTCAGTCAATCATGAACCAATTGGGAATATCCAAACTTCTGCCATCAGGCACTCCGCATCAGCTGAGAGAACTGCTTCGTTAATACGGTTGGACTTCAATCATCAAGTCTTCAAGGGAAGTTTCAACTTCGCTGTTCGGAAACCTGCTGGGGATGACGCATCTCCGCTGGGGATTCTGGAGAACTATCAAGTAACTCTGCTTTGGGGATCCGGAAATTATTCTGGGGGAATCCCCTCTGCTGAGGACTTCAGGAATCATCTTGGACAAGTGACTCCGCCGGAGACTTCAAGAATCGTCCTGAACCAATAACTCTGCTGGAGATTTCAGGAATCATCCTGACCGAACGCTCTGCCGGGGACTCTAAGCATCAACTTGAGCAACCCTCCCTGGAGACTTCACAAGGGATTTTAAGAATCATCTTAAGCAACCAACTTAGCTGGAGAATTCAAGAATCATCTTGGGCAAACGAATTTGCTGGGGAATTCAAGAATCATCTTGAGCAAACGACTTTGCTGGGATTTCAGGAATCATCCTGAGCAGACACCCTGTCGGGGAACACCTGCAAAACAAGAACGGTAACGACCTAGCTCATGTTTCATATGCATATGTTTGACAATGAAGCAATGCTCCACACGGTGGAAATGCTACGCGTTTAGGGTAAATGCTATGCAATCATGCACAATGCTATGTCCCCATCAGCAAAATAAATGCTGAAGGGAGAATCCTCCTGTCAAGGAGAAAGGACCACTCTGGTGGAGGAAGGACTCATCCGGCCAAGGAGAAGAAGTCACGCCAATCTCAATTGGACTCCGCCTGGGGAAATGAACTTCAGTTGACTGTTGCAGGGGAATAAAGTTCTACGAGAACCTGGACCTGCTCATCTAGGTGTTCAAACCACAACTGCTGAGGAAAACGATGTCAATCGCAGAAATAAACTGCACGGCCTTCGCGGCTAAACTTTCCTGGAGATAACGACTCCGGTGGGGGACTACAGCATCAGCTGTTCAACACTCTACTGGGGGAAACCAATCATGGCCCAAACGACTCCTAGGGACTCGACTCTTTTGGGGATTTTCCTACTCGGCTGGGGAAGAAGGAATCATCCTGCTTTCTGGGGAGAGTACGACTCTGCGGGGAATTTCAATTCTTCTGGAGACTTCAGTTTGTACTATCGATTGCTGCACACTTCAGTGTATGACTCAGCTAGGGAGATGGCGATCCTTTAGGATGCATCTGATTGGGGAGAGAATCTTCTCTGCTTGGGGAGACATATCAATGATTACGATCTCATGTTCAAACTCCACGGTGTGGTGCGGCTGAACCTTGCTGGAGGAGGAGGAATCATCCTGCTTGGGAACGCATACGGCGTACTGTCTGGAATATGCTACACCTGCAACAACACAAACAAACAGACAAGATACCCTTCTCAAAGGGACCTATCAAGGTTATCATCTTGTGACAATGTTCAAGTAATTCATTGTTTCAACAATCAGTGGCCTAGGCCAGTAAGTTTATGTATGCGCATTTTATCAAAAACATCGGCATTCTTTTTCGCAAACAAAATAGATAAATGCTAAACAGACAAACAGAATTGCTGAATAGTATACATTTTATTGATAACGAACCCCTGAATGGGCAAAAACGTTTTACAACAGATGCAAGCTCCTGGAATGAGGAAGCTACGCAAAAATAAAACATAAATATATATCAGTATATACACAAATGTTGGCAATGAGGCGTAGACGAACACCATGAGTTGATCCCTCTATGACCCACTCGACTTCGATACTTCTCCGACGCTTCAGCTTCAGAAGAGATTGATTCAGATAAACGGCCCTCAGGTCTTCCAAACCACTAAACAATGAAAGTCCACATGCGGAACGCAGTCATTTGCTTTTTTCAAATCCCTAACTTTTGCCTGAATCGCCCTTTCGGGTTTTCGATTCACCGGGATACCCTTTTTTGCCAAAGTCGCCCTTCCGGGTTTTCGACTTTGCGGGTGTACATTCTTTTCTTTTATATCCCTAATTTTTGCCCGAACCTTTTTCCTTTTTTATGGTTCGCCGGGATGCCCCTTTTTGCCTGGATCTTCTTTTTCTTTCCAGCGGGTCATTTTTTAAGCAAAGTATTTTTTAACTGCGTCCGCGTTCACCGGGGATGCAAAATCTTCACCATCCATCATGGATAACAACAAGGCTCCTCCCGAAAAGACCTTGCTGACGACGTACGGACCTTCGTAATTGGGAGTCCACTTGCCCCGGTGATCGGAGTGTGGAGGAAGAATCTTCTTCAAGACGAGATCACCCGTCTGAAAGCTTCTAGGGCGCACCTTCTTATCATAAGCTTTCTTCATTCGGCTTTGGTACAGACGACCATATGCAATCGATGCTAACTTCTTCTCGTCCATCAGGCTGAGTTGGCTTAGTCGGTTCTTAATCCATTCTGCTTCATCGAGTTTCACGTCAACCAAAACTCGCAAAGAAGGAATCTCAACTTCCAACGGTAGGACAGCTTCCATACCGTACACCAGTGAGAAAGGAGTTGCCCCGGTTGATGTACGTATCGTGGTACGATAACCGTGTAGTGCAAATGGAAACATCTCGTGCCAATCCTTATAGGTCACAACCATCTTCTGTACAATCTTCTTGATGTTCTTATTGGCCGCTTCAACGGCGCCATTCATCTTCGGCCGGTAAGGAGATGAGTTGTGGTGTTCAATCTTGAATCTCTGGCACAGCTCCTTCATCATCTTGTTATTCAGATTCGAACCATTATCGGTAATGATCCGCTCGGGAACTCCGTATCGACAGATGATGTCCCTCTTTATGAATTTGGCCACCACCTGCTTGGTCACATTAGCATATGAGGCTGCCTCCACCCACTCGGTGAAGTAGTCGATAGCTACTAGAATAAAGCGATGACCGTTAGATGCAGTGGGCTCGATCTTGCCTATCATGTCGATGCCCCACATGGAGAACGGCCATGGGGAAGACATGACATTTAACGGGCACAGCGGCACATGAATCTTATCAGCATAAATCTGGCACTTATGACATCTCTTCGCGAATTTAAAGCAATCCGACTCCATGGTCAGCCAGTAATATCCTGCTCTCAGGATCTTTCTTGTCATAGCATGCCCGCCGGCGTGCGTACCAAATGTGCCTTCATGGACTTCTTCCATGAGCATACTCGCCTCTTTCTCATCTACACATCTGAGTAGCACGAGATCGTGGTTTCTTTTATACAAAACTCCATCAGGGTTGAGATAGAAATTTCCAGGAAGCCTCCTCAAAGTCTTCTTATCCTAGGTTGACGCTCCCGCAGGATACTCCTTAGTCATAAGGAAGGTCTGGATATCATGGAACCATGGCTTGCCGTCGGAGGCTTCCTCGATCGCAAAGACGAATGCAGGTCTATCAAGACGAGAAAGGACAATTCTTGGAGCTTCATTCCAAAAATTGATTTTATACATCGAAGCCAACGTGGCTAAGGCATCAGCCATCTGATTTTTGGCCCTGGGCACATGATGGAGTTCCACTCGATCAAATAACGGAAGCAGTCTTCTGGAATAATTCATGTACGGCACCAAATTCGATTGACGAGTCTCCCACTCCCCTTTTATCTGGTTAATCACAAGCGCCGAGTCACCATATACATCTAGATTCTTGATTCTCAAATCAATTGCTTCTTCTAGACCCATGATGCATGCTTCGTACTCTGCTTCATTATTGGTGACCGGAAACGTCAGTCTCGCAGTAAACGGGATGTGGGATCCGTGGGGAGTCGTGATGATCGCTCCAATGCCACTTCCGTAAGAATTAACCGCCCCGTCAAATATCAATTTCCATTGGGACTTCCTGTCTGGACCCTCGTCGGGCAACAGTTCATCACAATCTTTCACCTTGAGAAACATGATATCCTCATCAGGGAATTCAAATTTCATCGGCTGATAATCTTCGATCGGATGTTCGGCAAGGTATTCAGACAATACGCTGCCCTTGATGGCCTTTTGGGAAACGTACTGAATGTCATATTCCGTCAACACCATTTGCCATCTGGCAATCCTGCCCGAAAGCGCTTGCTTCTCGAAGACGTACTTGATTGGATCCATCTTCGAAATTAGCATGGTTGTGTGATTGAGCATGTACTGTCGTAAACGTTTGGCAGCCCAGGCTAGTGCACAACACGTCTTCTCCAGCATCGAGTAACGAGATTCACAGTCCGTGAACTTTTTACTCAAATAGTAGATGGCATGCCCCTTTCTGCCCGTCTCGTCGTGCTGACCGAGAACACACCCCATACTATTCTCAAGAACTGTCAAGTACATGATTAAGGGCCGTCCAGCCACTGGGGGTATCAAGATCGAAGGTTCCTGTAGATACTGTTTTATCTTGTCAAATGCCTTCTGGCAATCCTCATTCCAGATAATCGCCTGATCTTTCTTTAATAGTTTGAACATCGGTTCACACGTGGCCGTGAGCTGAGAAATAAACCTTGCAATGTAGTTTATTCTGCCCAGGAAACCACGAACTTCTTTTTCAGTTTTTGACGCTGGCATTTCTTGTATTGCCTTTATCTTTGCAGGATCAACCTCAATGCCTTTTTTCTCACGATAAACCCCAGTAGTTTTCCAGACCGTACTCCGAAAGTACACTTGTTAGGATTTAGCCTCAACCTGAACTTCCTAAGCCTCTCAAAAAGCTTCAGCAAATTGACCAGATGCCCCTCCTCCGTTTGGGACTTCGCAATCATGTCATCAACATAGACTTCAATCTCATGATGAATCATACCATGAAACAAAGTAACCATTGCTCGTTGGTAAGTGGCCCCTGTGTTCTTCAGACCGAAAGGCATTACCTTGTAGCAAAATGTTCCCCAGGGCGTAATAAGCGTAGTTTTCTCCATGTCCTCCGGCGCCATCTTGATCTGATTGTAGCCAGAGAAGCCATCCATGAACGAAAATACGGAGAACTGAGTTGTATTGTCGACCAACACATCGATATGGGGGAGCGGGAAATCATCTTTGGGGCTCGCCCTATTCAAATCCCGATAATCGACGCACATTCGCACCTTACCGTCCTTCTTCGGTACAGGCACTATGTTGGCGACCCACGGAGGGTAAGTGGTGACCGCTAAGAAGCCAGCATCAAGCTGCTTCTGCACTTCTTCTTTTATCTTCACGACCATATCTGGTCGTGTCCTCCTAAGCTTCTGCTTAACGGGAGGACAATCTTCTCGCAGCGGCAAGTGGTGGACCACGATGTCAGTATCAAGCCCGGGCATATCTTCGTATGACCAAGCAAAGACGTCACTATACTCTCTTAGCATCTCGACCAATCTCTGCTTCACATCACTCTGCAATGCGGCCCCTATCCTGACGTTCCTGACAAGTTCTTCAGAACCCAGATTCACAATCTCGATCTCTTCCTCGTGAGGCAGAATAACTTTCTCTTCTTGTTTCAACAAGCGGACCAACTCTTCGGGAGGGTCTTCGTCTTCATCAATCTCTTCTTCGGCTTGATAGATCGGGCAATCGAAGTCGAAGTGAGTCGTAGAAGGTCCAGAGTCGATGTTATCTGCTATGTGGATCCTGCAATAACAAGGGTTAAGCTTAAAACAAGGATATGCAGGTTAGCACAAACCCCATTGCCATTTTGTTGTTTTTCAAAACAAATATAAAACAGGAATAACAGAGATCACAATATTTGAATACGAAGAAAAACGCCTTTTGATTTATTGGTAAAATGCATGTACATAATCAAACAAGGCCCTGACAATAAAACCACTATGCCCCGGGTAGGACATAGGGTTGTACAATGATTGGAAAAAGTAAATCATTACTCTTTGCCTGCCACTTGGATGATATCCCTGACGGACCAGATGTTGAGGCTCTCGCCTGGCTTGCTTGGCTGGATCCAAGAGTCCAGATCGCAGTCGCTGTCTTCGCCGTCTTCAGACACTGCGTTGACACTTTCAAATATCACCCCGCCACTGGTAAACTGGATCGGCCCTTTACCTCGTGACGCACTGCTAGAAGAAGAGGAGGCTTCAGCCGCAGGAGAGTATCCTAACCCAAACTTGTCTTGCTTGTTAGGTATCTCTAGAATTCGCCCCCAGCCTGGGGTAGATCCGGCTTGAACAACGGCCCGGGCTTCCTTGAAGGAAGAGAGAGTCATCTATGGGTTTTCAGTGATTGTAGGAGCTACGCTCTTGACTTTAACAGCTTCGAACGCTTGACATAGGGTTTTGTGGATTTCCCCATCCATCTCAACATACTTGAAGGACGACAAATGGCTCACCATTATGTCTTCCTCGCCACATACAGTCACAATGCTACCTCCGACGGCGTACTTGAGCTTCTGGTGCAACGTGGAGGTCACGACACCCGCAGAATGGATCCATGGTCGGCCTAAGAGACAGCTGTAGGCAGGCATGATGTCCATAATGTAAAAGACCGCGTCGAATGTTTCCGGCCCGACTTGGATTGGTAACGTCACCTCCCCGAAAACATGGCGTTTGGTTCCATCGAATGCCTTCACAACCAGATCACTGGGTGTTCAAATCAATCCTCGAGTGTCCAACTTCATCAATGCTTTCTTCGGAAGAACATTGAGTGACGACCCCGTGTCCACCAACACATGAGACATAATCGTTCCCCTACACTCTATCGAGATGTGCAGGGTGCTATTGTGATTCCTCCCCTTCGGCGTCAGCTCTAGGTCGGTGAACCCTAACCCATTTCCAGCATTCACGTGGGCTACGACCCCTTCCAACTGGTTTACCGATATTTCCTGCGGTACGTACGTGGCATTTAACACCTTCAGCAGTGCGTTGCGATGTGCCTCAGAACACAACAACAAATTCAGGATGGAAATTTTTGAGGGTGTTTGATGGAGATGATCCACGATCTTGTAGTCACTCTTCTTAATCAACCTCATAAACTCTTCGGCGTCTTTAACAAGTAAGTCTTTTTCTACCCCACGAGGGATCTCTTCAACGACTTTACTTTTGTCTTTATCAGTCGCGTCAGCTCTGTCCGCTTTGTCTGCCACGACCTCAAGTGGCGCAAACACTCTCCCGCTGCGCGTGATTCCGCCAATGCCCACTAGGTTATCCACAGACGACCCAGATGGTTCCAATTCTAATTTTTGCCCGTTGCAGTAGACATCTGCCCCGTAATGCCATGGAACAGCATTGGTGCTTTCGAAAGGTATCGGCCCAGCTTTGGTGATGGTAATTGTGGGCGGCCTGGGTGCAAAAATAGTTATCGTCCGACGAGGGATGGTGATGGTGGCAACCTCATCATCTTGCTTCAGCATTACCTCTCCCGATCCGCTTTCGGCCCTTCGGCTAAACTGCAGGATTCCTTTGGTCATCAGACTTTGAATCCCCTCTATCAACTGTTCACATCCATCAGGACTTGTCGCGTAGCCCATACACAACTTTCCACAACCTGGAAAGAAACCCCTTTTCATCAGCTTAGCTTTAACGAAGCTAAGCGGTGTCTTCAGATCTCTGACGTCAGTCAACAAATCCAAGCTCTCGTCTTCAATAATGGCATTTACTCCACCTCCCCTATGATTCGGCATAGGGTTCTTCGTGACATTTGGCACATTATCTGAGAAGTTGATGATCTTGGCGTCCACCATGTCCTGCACCTTGTGCTTGAAGGCTTTGCAATTTTCTATCGTGTGGCCTGGTGCCCCTGAGTGAAATTCGCAAGTCGCATTCGCATCATAACCTGGCGGAGGTGCCCCTGTCAAGGGAGCCAAGGTTCTCTTCTGGATCAGCTGTAACTGAAGCAGAGTCTGTAACAACTGAGCATAGGACATGGGCGGTGTCTCGAGGTGACGGCTCGACAAAGGTGCCCTGTTCTGATACTTTCTGTACCCTTGTTGATTCGGCTGTTGTTGTTGCTGCTGCTGCTGTGGCTGGGGTTGTTGGACAGCAGGGATAGTTATACTGGCCACCTGCTGGTGAGGGCACTTACCCTTCCTTCGAGCGTTGGACACGGCGCTCGTCTCTCCTTCCCGTCTTTTGCCACCATAAGGTTTCTTTCCTCCTCCAGCCGAGGACATATCACCTTGAATTTTCCCCAGTTTGATCCCATTTTCAACGTGCTCACCCGTGATAATGAGATCCGAGAAGCTTCCAGATATACTGCTGACCAATTTCTCATAATAAACCCCTGGGAGGGTAGCTACGAACATTTCCACAAGCTCCCGTTCAACCATCGGCGGCTGAACCCTGGCTGCCAATTCACGCCACCGCTGGGTGTATTCCTTGAACCCTTCATTGTTCATTTGCGACAGATTCTGCAGCTGGACTCGGTTCGGAGCCAAGTCACTGTTATATTGGTAGTGGTGCACGAATGCTTCAGCAAGTTCCTTCCACGTACGCACACTGGTAGGTTCCAGACTCATGTACCATTCGAGGGAGGGCCCAGACAGACTGTCCTGAAAGAAGTGCATCAGCAACTTCTCGTCCTCAGAATGAGCGGACATTTTCCGGTAGTATGTGTTGCGGTGGAAATAGGATCACAAACTATTAATGAGTTTGAATCGCAATTCAATTCACAACCGCTCTTTGATTTATCCGAAGGAAAAGGTCAAAAGAGGGAAAACCTATTTTGCATCGTAAACACAATGCGGGGAAAGATCTAGGGTTCGGGGGTTGGTTAAATTTAGGGAAGGTATTAGCACCCTAAACTTCTGTAGTACTCTACAGGAACCTTTTGTTCAAATGTTTACTATTTGCTTTATTTATTTGCTTAAGATATATGTACATAAGGATTAAAAGTGAGAAAATAAACCTAAGGGGTTAATTCTAAGTTTACTCGGCAAGACATCGCATCTTGTGCCTACGTATCCTTACGGGAGTGGAATCAGAGTAACCGTAGTTCCCCTCAAAAGGGAGGTTAGAGACTTCTTGACTGTGGTCAAGGTCTCAATGGGGAATAAACGTATCTTAGGGATACGCTTACGTGGAGTGTAGAAACTCCAAATCTCTATGTTGAAATGTTAAGTTGTAATTAGGGTTAAATTAGGTTAGGTTAGGTTAGGGATTCCACGGCGGGAAACCCTAAAATGAGCGCGGCGACTCTTTGACCTAATGCTAGGGGTAAAATTGTACTTTTGCCTGCGGCGAGACATTTGTGAAAATTAGGGTTTGTAGTTGTGAGGATTTGAAATTGAGGACTATTGACACGGCGGTCAAATGCTAGACCTAATTCCTTCGGAGTGTGTAATGTGACAAGGCATATTGAGGTGACTGAACCATGCAAGCAAAAAAAAAAAAAAATAGGACAGAAGTTAAAACCATGCAAACAGAAATTTAAAGGCAGAAACTCAAAGCGCGATTATTGGTTCGCGAGGTTACATATGAGAAGCAGTTACAATATAGTAATAAAATGAGATAAGTAATGGCGAATGTAATGAGCTGCAAAATGAACAAATGGCGTTAGTGGGCAGAGTTAGGCGGTGATCAAATGAGTTAAGAAAAAAAAAAGATGCAAATTTGAGATTTTATTATTGCTTTATTTAAAAAATAATAATAATTAAATGTTAACTTGCAAAAGAAATTTAATTAAAAAAATTTACTTTTATATTTTTTAAAAAATAGTTTTTCATTTATATTTACAAGAGTGTTAATTTTTAAAAAAAAATTTATTTTATTTTTAAAAAAAAAGGTTTTTTTTTTTTTATTATAAAAAAAAAAGTCTTAGAGTTTTTATTTATTTTAAAAACAGTTTTTTTTTTATTTCCAAAAGAAAGGGTTTTTTTTTTTTTAAAAACAATTTTTAATTATAAAACAATTAAAAAAACAATTAAAACAAATAATTTAAAAAAACAAAATAAAAAAACATAAAGGGGTTGGGCCGGTCATCACACCCGGACCCAACCCGGTTAGTGTTTAAACAAAAGAAACATTTAGGGTTCTGGGAACCCTAATGTTATCGCGGCGCCGCTTCACTTTCTTCTCTATCTCTCGCGACCGTTCTTCTCCTCTCTCGATTCTCCTTTCTCTATTCTCTCATCCATCGATCGTTTGCCTCTGTTTCTTCCTGAAAAACCAACACAAGAAAGATCAAAAAAATTTCTCACCCTTTAGCTAGGGTTTCGAGCGGTCTGTTACGATAATGGCCGATAGTTGTTGATTGCTGCGAGGGCGATGATGATATTGCGAATCTGAGCCTCGATGGTTGTTTGCCCGCCGTTTAAATGGAACGGTGTTGGTGGACTTCCCCCTGAGTATTGTTGATCGCGCTTGGTGGTTCTTGGAGCGATGAAGACGATTGCTTCGTCTGAGCTCGCACCGTTTAGGGTTTTTGCATGTGGATTCTTCGCCGCTTCTAGTACTCTCCGTCTAGGTTTTTTTCACAGGTGAAATTGTTCCCCTTTTTATAGTTTCGATTTCATCTTTTTGGGCCTTTAATCCGTGTTGGATTTGTGCTATTTTTGGCTGAGATTAGATTTCGTGTTGATTTTTGATGATTCGATTTAATTTGTTAGCATCTGTTTCTGATACAATCTGATACTGATTCGAAACTTTCCATTTTGTTGACAGATATGATTTAGATTTCGTTTGGTATGATTCTGATATCTGATTGAACTTTGTTAGGATCTGATTGAAACATTTTTTCTCTGATTTGGAATGGATATCAAATCAAAATCTCTTTCTATTGTTTTTCTGATATGGCTTGGAATCGTGGCCTTGATCTTCTTTTCCCTTCTGTTACAGATTGAATTATGGGCTCGTTTTGGATATCCACATGGTTTTGATCTTCACGACTTTTCTTCTTCTTTTTTCAGGATCAGTACATGCGCTCTGGTTGAGTTAAATGCCGCTGAGAATGGTATACGGCGATGATGATGGTATTCTGAGCCGCGACGACCGATATGGACTGCTATGGTCTTGTGCATTGCTATGTTTATGTTTGCTTATCCTTGCCGGTACAATTCGTGTCATGACTTTATGCTGTTTGCATTCTGAACTGATATGAACTTCGACTCTTCTGCGCAGTTTTGGCAGGTTGCTCTGATTGAATTGGTGATGATGATTCGGGCTATGATGTGTGATGAACTGAGCCTTAAGCTTCTGTGGTTCGATTTTCCTACGCGACCCTGGAATTACCGTGACTGATATGAAATGGTTCTGCTGTTTGAACTTGTCCTAGATTAAGCTGTTTTTTCTACTGCTTTCTTCTGGTATGATCTTGCGCATTCACTGGTTCCTTGTGTGATTTGGTGATTTCATTTTTGATGCCCTGTTTGGTCATTGATTTTTCCGATGCTGATTGTTTTTATTTTCCTGATACGCGGATTCTGCTTTGTGGTCTTGATTCATGACATATTACTGAACTGCACCATACTTCTGGTTTTTTCTGCCGAACCTGTTCTTGAATTAATTGCTGCTACACTTTTCTTTAGGTCCTGTTGGGAACTTTCTGTTATGACAGATTTGTAGGATATTTCTTCTGGCTCTTTGCGCATGAACTTGCCTTCTGATACATTGTTTTGATGCAGTTTAGTTTGTATTTGGTGTTCTGATGATGCTTATGTTTTTTCAGATATTGGAAGTTTTGAAATCAAAGTGACTCAGACCTGCCGGCATCCGGGTCTGAATCAAAACTTGCCTATGTTGCCTTATTCTCGTATCAGTCTGGAAATCCAATCGCGGCAAAACGAATCAGCCCCACTTCTTTTATTTTCACTCTTTCTCGGCTGTCCCGTATGATAAGAACAATTATAACCACCTGATCTGATGCCCATGGCACGGATCGGTAATGGGAGTAGGATGCGGCTTCGGTTGTGCCCTCCCGACACTCGATGATGACAATTGTTCTGAGAGTGTCGAATGACCTCTAACACTTTCCTTTTTCTTCTGTTTTGTTTTCTTTGGCTCTTTTCAGGTAATCGGAGCTTCATGAAGGACTCAAAGGAGGAAGATTATGAAGAACACTTAGAAGCTTAGGACTTAGAACTTTTTTAGAATAGATAGCCAATGTAATGAATCTTTTTGTAAACCAGTGGGTATAAAGTTCAAAATTATTTATCCATTTCCATTGTAAACTAAATATTTATGAAATAAAGTTCAAAAATATTTATTCACTTCTTATTTGTAAATAATAATTCGAAAATTATTTAAATTCACTCCTTAGATGTAAATTGCAAATACTTATGAATAAAGCTTCAAAAATATTTAAACTCACCTCTCAGTTGTAAATTATAAATATTCACGAATGTTATTCACAAATATCTAAACTCATTTCCCTTTTTGTATTGGACAATATTATGAATGAGATCCATTCTCTTTATATTAATTGACTGCTTACCGTAACCGGATTAAATCTGACCAAAACTCAAACTGAGTTCCTGCTTTCCAAATAACCTTAGCAGTATCTGCTTCCTCTCAGGAATACTGTCCCACTTGTCTCAAAATTACAGACTCCACGTGAAATGACCAAAATGCCCCTGTGGTAATTCCTGAAATAAAACGCACTCATATGATTGGTTAGTGATTAATGGATGCAAAATGAAATGCTATGTGAAATGAACTGACTAAATGTAAGGGTAAAATTTGGGGTATTACAGTTGCCCCTATTTAAATAGCTACACCGGACGATTTGAGTGACAGAGACTCGAGGAATCGTGGTGGAGAGATTTAAATATAGATAACCGAAAATTTTGCCCTTATATGCGACGATATGCAATGCTATGGACAAAACTGGAACGACTTAATGCAGATGATACCATGACTATGATATGATGCGTATGCTGGACTAATGAATGCGAAAATGCTGACGAAACATGACGACACCGAGACAGACGCCACGAGAAGAAACACACTGGGGAAAATGACGCGCTGAGACACAGTACATCACTGGGGAATTCTAAAAATGATAGTCAACTGGTGCGAATGACCAATTGTCACTTTTAGAAAAGGAACGAGATCCTCGAATGGAGATGGTACCTATGAGACGGCCTCCACTGGGGAATCTAAAAATAAAACTGGATCACGTACGATTGCAAGATCGATTACAGAATGCTGGAGCATTGAGCAAAGAATAACATCCAAGCTTCTGTAAACTACCCCTCGTGACAGGATCAAACGGACTTTTCGGAACAGGGTAAAGACCGGCTGTATGCCAAAATAAATGGACTTTAATGGGAAGTGCCCTGATAAGCTTCTCGAGGGAGAACTGTCACTCATCGTTGGAAGGGACTTATGTGCCAAAATGGATAAGCACTCAAATAAAGAGGTTGCTGCTTATCTGATAAATAAATCTTCTCGCATTTAAGGTCGGCGCCTGGAATACGATTTTGATTCCTCTCTTACTGAAGGATAAATAAACTTCTCCATGCTTCAAGATCGTGCTCTCCTGAACATGAAAAGGGTAAACTGAACTTCCTCATACTTCAGAATCGTGCTCTCCTGAATATGAAACTGGATGACTGGATTTACTCATACCTCAGAATCGTGCTCTCCTGAATATGAAACTGGATCATCGAACTTCCTCATAACTCAGAATCGTGCTCTCCTGAATATGATTCGGCTCCTGAAATTTCTTCATTTTTCAGAATCGTGCTCTCCTGAAAAACGGCCAACTGAACTTCCTCATAACTCAGAATCGTGCTCTCCTGAATATGATTCCGCTCCTTCTTTTACTAAAGGATAAATGAACTTCTTCATGCTCAGAATCGTGCTCTCCTGAATATGAAACTGGATGACTGAATATACTCATACTTCAGAATCGTGCTCTCCTGAATATGAAACTGGATCATCGAACTTCCTCATAACTCAGAATCGTGCTCTCCTGAATATGATTCGGCTCCTGAAATTTCTTCATTTTTCAGAATCGTGCTCTCCTGAAAAACGGCCAACTGAACTTCCTCATAACTCAGAATCGTGCTCTCCTGAATATGATTCCGCTCCTTCTTTTACTAAAGGATAAATGAACTTCTTCATGCTCAGAATCGTGCTCTCCTGAATATGAAACTGCTCAAACCTCCCCGTAACTCAAGATCGTGCTCTCCTGAATACGATTTGGTTCAAACCTCAAGACGGCAGGTAAATGGAAGCCCAACTGCTCCATGGAGATGGCCATTTGCTGCGAGTCGTAACGAGGATATGATCGACTTCTTAGGTGAGAAATGTCGTATGTTGATGCTGTAAAATGTAAAGTGTAAAAGGTTGTAACATGTAGGATTGTAAAGTGTTGTACTGATATATTTTCCAGGCGCGAACTAGCGTGTATCTGTAAAGGATTGTAGTTGATTTTCTTGAAAGATGGTGCAAAATAAATGCACGTCCGGGTACAGTGATAAATTTCTCAAGCGAGATAGTCGCGTATCTGTTATGGTATGGTGAAAATCTTTAGATGGTGCAAAATAAATGCACGTCCGATTGGGCTCGACGACCGACAAGACTGAGATTCAATCTAGGATCGAGCTAGAAAGAAAACTAGTAATCAAGACTCCATCGAGGGAATGATCTCGAAGGGTAAATATCTAATCCTGGCGAGGAAAGATAGCTGAAGTAACCGTCATCCACGAGGATCAAGCTCCGTAGGGAAACAGGAAATAAGTAAGTACTTTATGCTTAGGGCTTGACAATCTATTTGGAGGGAATAGACCGACCCAGTTACTCGGCGGTAACGACCAAGGATAGAGACGCGATGAACCTGTGAATGCTAACGCATATGTGAATGTATGTTAATGTCTATGTATGTAGTCAAATATGCAAGATGTTATGAAATGAGTATGTAATGAGTATGTAATGAGTATGAAATGAAATAGGCATGTGATGCTTATGCCCTTGCGTATACTGACGAAACAGACTAGAGAAGGGACGAGAGATGAAATAAACATCTCGACGGAAATACCCTGCGTTCTCTGCAACCAATACGTCAATCATGGGTAAGAAAGATCAATGGTAGAACCAAGTCTGGTTTTAAAGTTTGGAATTCTCTGGGGAGAAGGTAATCTGCTTGTGGTGTACAGTATCACGTCTTCACATGGGGAGAGGAAAACCTGAGGGACACTTTTGAGTTACCCAAGAAAAGGTTGTCAGCTTATAGTCTCTCTGGGGACTATCACTGGGCAATGGTTTGAAAGTGTTTCTGCAATAATGATATTTCCGGGGAATGAAGAGATCCTGTCGGAATTTCCACTAGTCAAAGTAATTTATTACATTTCAAATTTGTTTGTTTTTTGAAAAACAGTTTTGAAAAATCTACAATGCACCTTTCATTTTCAAATTTTAAGAATAAACGCATTTTGCATAACAATAGAAAATAAAGAGCAATGCACCAAGGAATGTAAGTAACGAGATGGTATCTTTTATTAAAGGGTGGCTGCTTGCTGAAGGCATAGCTCCACAGATGATTACATTTTGAAATTGGCAACATGGGAAAAGGTTACATCGAATCCAATAACACCTACTGACACTATTAACTAAGACTAATCCAGAATCCTGCTTTGGGCAAGGATGAAAAAAAAAATTGAAACATGGCTCTCATGCGGAAAGTGTGTTTGAGATAATCAGTGTCTTCTGATGCAATGAAATGCCTTTGTCCCTAACTTTTGCCTGGACCGCCCTTTCGGGTTTTCAATCCACCGGGACGCTCTTTTTTGCCTAAGCCGCCCTTTCGGGTTTTCAACTTAGCGAGCTTTTGTTATTATTTCTTTTTTCTTTTTCACCCTTACTTCTGCCTAAGTCGCCTTTTGCAGGTTTTCGACTTAGCGGGTTTTTAGGCATAATATTTTCGGACTGCATCAGAATTCACGGGATGTGCTAGTTCTTCACCGTCCATTGTCGTAAGTATTAGAGACCCTCCGGAGAAGACAGTCTTTACAACGAATGGGCCTTCATAATTGGGCATCCACTTTCCACGCATATCTTTGTGTACTGGTAAGATCTTTTTGAGTACGAGCTCTCCTTGACGGAACTCACGGATACGAATCTTCTTATCAAACGCTCTTTTCATCCGTTTCTGATATAATTGCCCATGGCACATGGCTGTCAAACGCTTCTCGTCAATGAGATTCAACTGATCCAATCTGTCTTGAACCCACTCGGCTTCCTCAAGTTCAGCCTCCATTAACACTCTTAGCGAAGGTATCTCTACTTCGACGGGGAGCACGGCGTCCATTCCATATACCAGTGAGAAAGGGGTTGCCCCTGTCGAAGTTCTCACCGAGGTTCTGTATCCATGTAAAGCAAACGGTAACATCTCATGCCAATCTTTGTAAGTCACAACCATCTTTTGCAGGATCTTCTTGATATTTTTATTTGCAGCTTCAACGGCTCCATTCATCTTAGGACGGTACGGAGAAGAATTGTGGTGAGTGATCTTGAAATTGTCACACAACTCTTTCATAGTCTTATTATTCAGATTGGTGCCATTGTCAGTTATTATCCGGCTTGGGATTCCATAACGGCAGATGATTTCTTTCCTGATGAAGCGGGCGACCACTTGCTTGGTCACGTTAGTGTAGGAGGCAGCCTCTACCCATTTGGTGAAATAATCAATGGCAACAAGGATAAAACGATGTCCATTAGAAGCTTTCGGCTCGATTGCCCCAATCATGTCAATGCCCCACATGGAGAACGGCCATGGTGAAGACAAAACATTCAACGGTGACGGAGGTACGTGTATTTTATCCGCATAAATTTGGCACTTATGGCATTTTCTAGCGTATTGGATGCAGTCGGCTTCCATGGTTAACCAGTAATACCCAGCCCTTAACATCTTCTTGGACATAGCGTAACCATTGGCATGAGTCCCGAAGGTCCCTTCATGAATTTCCTGCAGTAACATGTCCGCTTCCCGTTCATCAACACATCTGAGCAGGACCATGTCGTGATTTCTCTTGTACAACATACCATTACTGATAAAGAATTTGGACGACAGTCTTCTCAATGTCTTTTTGTCCAGACCAGTAGCACCATCGGGATATTCCTGCTTGACGAGATAGTTCTTGATATCGTGAAACCAAGGCTTTTCATCCACCTCAACTTCTTCGACCATCTGACAATAAGCGGGCTCAACCTTGCGCTCAATATGGATAAGAGGTGCTTCATTAACGAATTTAACTTTCCACATGGATGCTAACATGGCTAAAGCATCAGCTACGTGATTCTCGGATCTAGGAACATGCTCGAACTCTATCTCGTCGAAATGCTTGATCAGCTCAATAATGTAGTCTTTATAAGGGATTAACTTCTCATTCTTCGTTTCCCATTTGCCTTGTACCTGGTAGATAACCAAGGCCGAGTCACCACTTACTTTAAGAAGTTTGATTCGGAGGTGAATTGCCGCTTCGAGGCCGAGGATACATGCTTCATATTCTGCGACATTATTAGTACACTCAAAGTCCAACCTTGCTGTAAATGGTGTGAATCCACCCTTCGGGTTCATCAAAACGGCGCCTATACCATGCCCATTGAAATTTGAGGAACCATCAAACATCATCTTCCACCAAAGACCTGGTTCTGGACCTTCGCTCGGATCTGGCTCTTCACAATCTCTTTTAATCAACAAAATATCCTCATCAGGAAAATCGAGCTTAAGAGGTTCATAATCTTCAACTGGCTGGTCTGCAAGGTAATCAGATAAGATACTACCCTTAATCGCCTTCTGGGGTACATACTGGATGTCATATTCGGATAACAACATGTGCCAACGGGCTAGCCTCCCAGTTTGAGCAGGTTTTTCAAAAATGTACTTGATCGGATCCATTTTAGAAATCAATAACGTGGTATGACAGACCATATACTGCCGAAGGCGCTTAGCGGCCCATGCCAATGCACAACAAGTTTTCTCTAATGGTGAATATCTGTTCTCGCAATCGGTAAACTTCTTGCTCAGGTAATAAATTGCATGTTCCTTTTTCCCAGTCTCATCATGTTGTCCAAGCACACAACCCATAGACTTCTCGAGAACAGTAAGGTACATAAACAACGGTCTTCCAGGTACGGGCGGGATCAGAATAGGGGGATCTTGCAAATAACCCTTAATCTTCTCAAACGCTTTCTGACAATCAGGGTTCCACTCAACTGTCTGCCCCTTGCAAAGCAACTTGAATATCGGCTCACAAGTAGCGGTCATATTAAAGATAAACCTGGAAATGTAATTCAGACGTCCCAGGAAACCCCTAACTTGCGTCTCGGTTTGCGGAGCCGGCATATCTTGAATGGCTCGGACTTTGTCAGGATCCACCTCAATCCCTCGCTGGCTAACAATGAAACCAAGCAATTTTCCGGATCTGACACCGAAGGTACATTTTGCAGGATTCAATTTCAACTGATATTTCCTGAGTCGTTCAAACAGCTTCACCAAATGGTCTAAATGCTCCTCTTCACTCTGAGATTTGGCTATCATATCGTCCACATACACCTCAATTTCTTTGTGCATCATATCATGAAAAAGAGTGGTCATAGCACGTTGGTAAGTTGCCCCTGCATTCTTTAAACCGAAGGGCATGACTTTGTAGCAGAAGGTTCCCCAAGGAGTAATGAAAGTAGTCTTCTCTCGATCATCGGGATCCATCTTGATCTGATTATAGCCAGAGAAACCATCCATAAATGAAAACAACGCAAAACTGGCTGTATTGTCTACAAGTGTATCAATATGTGGCAGTGGGAAGTCGTCCTTTGGACTGGCTTTGTTCAGATCCCTGTAGTCTACACACATCCTAACCTTACCGTCCTTCTTGGGCACTGGCACAATGTTGGCAACCCAATCTGGATATTTCGCGACTGCCAAGAAACCTGCATCCAACTGCTTTTTAACCTCATCTCGAATCTTCAAAGCCATGTCGGGTCTCGTTCTTCGAAGCTTTTGTTTGATAGGCGGACAATCTGGCTTAAGCGGCAACTTGTGAACAACAATATCCGTGTCTAGGCCCGGCATATCTTGATACGACCACGCAAACACATCAATATACTCTTTTAACAACTCAACCAACCTCGCCCTAATCTCCGTCCCAAGCATTGCACCTATCTTGACCTCTTTCTTGCTCTCATCTGTACCGAGATTAATTAGGTCCACTTGCTCTTTATGCGGTTGAAGCTCTGCGTACTCGTACTCAATCAATCTCGTCAGTTCCGCGGGTACTTCAAAATCTTCTTCACCCTCGTCCTCAGCTTGATTGATGGGTGCATCCCAGTCAGGAGTGTCAGCAAAGTCATTGGATCCAACAAGGTTTACGATATCTCTGCATGAGGGAAGGCTTACTTAATTAAAATGCTCGAAGATATGTAAGAATGAAATGCTGTTTTTTTTTTTATTTATAATTGGAAGAAAGGTTGCCAATTTCATTTTTAAAGGTGAAAACGAAAAACGCAAATGAACCAAAGTGGAATTGAACAAAATGCTTTTTATTAATATCTTTTTAGAAATGGAAGGTGGCCCGACAAAACAACCTATAGCCTTGGGCAGAGCTACAGATTTTTATTTGAAAATTTAAATGAAACTTAAAAACAATTACTTTGACAAGGGAAAAATAACAGGGATCTCTACGGCCTCCCAGTTGTTCAAAACTGCATCACCCTTAAACACCCGGTTGCTCAGCTCTTCATTTTTCTCACAGTCACTGATGGCATTGACTTGGAAACCTCCGCTGACAAATACTTCTTGGATAACCTTCGGACGCCCTTCGACGGTCGTGGCAGCTCCATTCTGAGTTGGTTTGTAACCCAACCCAGAGCGATCAGTCTTGGTCTTGACATCAATTACCTCTCCCCAACCTTCAGGAATGCCCCTGTCAATTGTTGCTTTGGTACTCTTCAGAGATGCAAAAGATGGATTACCCTGACCCACTGTCTCTTCGACTTCCAGCAGAACAGCATTGGCGATCTCAAGTGCTTGAAAGGAGATGTCTAAAGCATTCTCATCGGCCTCGATGTAACGGAAAGAAGACAGGTTACTGACCATCAGATCTTCCTCACCGTGTATAATAACCAACTTTCCCTCGATCACGAACTTCATCCTTTGATGTAACGTTGAGGTCACTGCCCCAGCGGCATGAATCCACGGCCTTCCGAGTAAACAACTGTAGTTGGGATTAATGTCCATGACTTGAAACGTGATATTAAAAATTTGCGGACCTATCAGGATAGGAAGCTCAACTTCCCCCATTACCGACCGGCGAGAGCCATCGAAAGCCTTGACAATCAAAGGAGTAGGTTTCAACACGGTCTCTTTACAAGCCAACTTATCAAGAACCCTCTTGGGTAGAACATTCAGAGAAGAGCCGGTGTCTACTAGCACTCTCGCTAAATTGTCCTCCTGACATTTTACCGATATATGTAAAGCACGATTATGGTTCGGACCCTCCTTCGGTAACTCTTCATTGCTGAAACTGAGGGTGTTACAAGCGGTTAAATTGGCAATCACACTATCAAACCGACTGGTGCTGATATCTTGATCCACATGCGCTTGAGTCAAAACCTTCTGCAAGGCCATCCTATGAGCGGGTGAATTCATTAACAGAGATAGAATTGAGATCTTGGAAGGAGTCTGATGAAGTTGATCAATAACTTTATAGTCACTTTTCTTGATGATCCTCAAAAATTCGGCATCTTCATCATTCGTAACAGCTCCCTTACCTTTGTCTTTGGCAGGCACTGGGATATTAGTGATCTCCTTAGGTGGGACCTCACTGGAATGGGGAGTATACACACGGCCACTGCGGGTCATCCTGCTTACCTCTGCGATATTGGTCACTGTGCCCTTAACCTCTTCATTTGGAATAGTCTTCCCAGACTCCTTGTCAATCACCGTCACGTCATATTTCCAAGGCACGGCTTTAGGATCGCTGAAAGGAAACGGACCCGGTCTTCGAATAACTATAGGCTTAGGCTGATTCACTTCAGGGATATACGACCTTGGTATATCGAACACGAGGTTGGCGGAGCCTGCCCCTGATAAATTAAACACGGGTACCTTACTCTTTGATTCAGGCTGATGGAAGACGGGCTCAACCACAGCGACTACATCCTTCTTGGCTTGGCTTGTCACTTGTAAAACACCCTCATTAATTAACCTCTGAACGTCATTCTGAACCAACATGCAACCCTTAATACTGGCTTCACAACTTACGCATGCAACGTGGGAAGTATCTACTAAACCAGCTTCAAACAGCTTTGAATGGAACATCTTGAGAGGAGTCTTAATCTGTTCAACGTCAAGGGCATAACCTTCCTCTGAGTCAGCACTAATGGCATTGACGCTCTCATGGTTAGGAAAAGGGTTCTTCTTAACATTTGGTTGAGGATCTTCGAATGACAAAATCTTCTTTTCCAATAGATCCCTGACAATATTTTTGAGAGCATAACAGTTCTCCAGATCATGGCCAGGCGCACCCTCATGAAATAAACAATGAGCAGCGGCGTTGTAATTGGCGGGTAATGGATTAGGAGGCGGACCCAAAGCCCGAGTGGTGATGAGACCTTGCTTGACCAAAGAGGGGTACAACTCGGTGAAAGTCATCGGAATGGGCGGACAAGGCTTATACGTTCTTCTATTCGGAACATTCCGGCGAGGAGCCGGACTCTCTGGCTGTTGAGGAGCAGGAGCGTTGGGTGCCTGTAGGTAGTTGACAGGAGGCGGATAAACAGGAGGTTGTTGCATAGGTTGATACATGGGAACCTGTTGATTGAAAGAAGGTGTAATAGCTGCCACATAGGGTTGTTGAGCATATTGGACTGGGTACCCTTGAGGTTGAGCATAGCCTTGCGGATGCCGATAAAAGCGTTCCCTTGGTCTACCAGAGGATATAGCATTAGTCTCACTCTCCTTCTTTTTCTGGGAGCTATACGGAGGTTTCTTCGGCTGATCCTTAGAAGTACCATGGTTACTTGTCATCTTACCACTCTTCATACCCAATTCGATCTTGACACCCACAGCAACGATGTCGGAGAAATTTGAAGTCACACTACCCACCATTCTTTCGTAAAATTCTGGACGGACCGTGTCGACAAACCAATCAGCTAACTCTTTCTCGGTCAAAGGAGGTTCTACCTGTGAAGCAGTCTCTCTCCACCTTTGAGCATACTCTTTGAATGACTCAGAATTCTTTTGTGACATACTCAGCAATTGTCTTCTGTCAGGAGCCAGATCCATATTGTACTTGTAGTGTTTGATGAAAGCGTCAGATAAATCTTGAAAGCTCTTAACGCGGGACTGGTCCAAAGTTAAATACCACTTGGAAGAAGCACCCTTCAAACTGTCTTGGAAGCAATGAATCATCAGTTTATCATTTTCAACATGGGCAGCCATTTTGCGATAATACATGATCAGATGACTCTTAGGACAGGTGGCACCTTCATAACGATCGAAGTTCGGAGTTTTGAACTTCGGGGGAATAACCAAACCTGAGACCAAACAAACATCCCTTGCAGCAGTCCCAAAAATTTGATCACCCTCTACCTTTTTCAATCTCTGGACGATAGTGTTTACTTCCTCACGAAGCTTATCATGTTTCTCACAACCCTCAACATTCTCATCAAGATTATCAAAAACTGTCTCATTGAAGTACGGTTGCGCACGAGTGTGTACAACAGGTGGTGCAAAGATAGGAGCCCCCCTGGAAACTTCAGAAAACAAGGGCACGGCTTGCTGAACAGGCTGATTAATCGGAACAGTGGCTTGAGGAGGCACAAAACCTGGAGCAAGGCCATAAGGTGGGTCCCTTGCTACGGTCACACTTGGTGGAGGGTCCACAGTAACGCCGGTAATCTCAGAAACAACAGTGGGCTGGGTATCCATCTTAGCATTCATGACATGTAACAATTCCATCATACGCCCCATACCCCCTCGAAGGTCTTCAAGCTCATTGCTAAGGCGATCAATCTCTTTTGCCTGATCCTCCATTCTTTTCCGAGTTTGAGCTCTGGTGTTGTATTGGTGCCGAGAACTCAGGGTGACAAAACTGGAAGGTGAGAGAACCGAGTGTGAGAGATCGGGAGACACATGCAATGCAAAAGTATGATGCTAAAATGTGAATGTAAATGAAGATTTCATGGAATTCAAAACATTTACTAATGTCGTGGGGTACCAAGGAAATCCTTTCCTTGTTTTTTCATTTTATATTTTTTTTTTTTTTATTTATGGTATCCCGCGATATCCATAAATGATGTTTGAACTCCATGAAATACAATGCGATGAGATGCTTTATGGATGCAATGCATGGAAACACACAAGGTCCTAGGTTAAAAGCTTGCATGAGGTTCAAAGGCAAATACCCTCCCCTGAAGTTAGATGGTTCATCCTGTCCTACAAAAGTAACCAGGTTCTAAGGGATCTCAATATCATTGATCCTTCACAAGGGTGGTTGTTCAGAAGGCAACTTACTTGCCTACCAAAACCCTCCAAGTTTAAGATCTCAATGAGCGTAGTGTCGAGTGTCAACCAACTTCAGTCTGCACCAAAGCCGGTTACCTCACTACTTTCTAAAGGCCAAGATGAGTTAACTAGGGTTCTAAAAGTCAGTTAGTGCATTGACAACATATGGCAGCCTCAATATTATCCTCAACTCGACTTAAGGAATATAAGCACCAACCAAGAAGTCGCACTAACTATGGCCACCAGATCAACCGTATCGATATACGTCGTACAGTTTCCTTGGTCTATTGCCATTTACCTAAGGTACACTAGATCCGGGTGTAGGACCTATCTCACAGCACAAGGAACAGTCCCACAATCAAAGCACAAATATATACATGCAAATGAATAATGTCACAGATAGTAATAAATATGAACAAGTTAGGGATAACCCTCAAAAGTTAAAGGAGTCCCCAGTGAAGTCGCCATTTTCTGTTGCGGTGGAAATAGGATCACAAACTATTAATGAGTTTGAATCGCAATTCAATTCACAACCGCTCTTTGATTTATCCGAAGGAAAAGGTCAAAAGAGGGAAAACCTATTTTGCATCGTAAACACAATGCGGGGAAAGATCTAGGGTTCGGGGGTTGGTTAAATTTAGGGAAGGTATTAGCACCCTAAACTTCTGTAGTACTCTACAGGAACCTTTTGTTCAAATGTTTACTATTTGCTTTATTTATTTGCTTAAGATATATGTACATAAGGATTAAAAGTGAGAAAATAAACCTAAGGGGTTAATTCTAAGTTTACTCGGCAAGACATCGCATCTTGTGCCTACGTATCCTTACGGGAGTGGAATCAGAGTAACCGTAGTTCCCCTCAAAAGGGAGGTTAGAGACTTCTTGACTGTGGTCAAGGTCTCAATGGGGAATAAACGTATCTTAGGGATACGCTTACGTGGAGTGTAGAAACTCCAAATCTCTATGTTGAAATGTTAAGTTGTAATTAGGGTTAAATTAGGTTAGGTTAGGTTAGGGATTCCACGGCGGGAAACCCTAAAATGAGCGCGGCGACTCTTTGACCTAATGCTAGGGGTAAAATTGTACTTTTGCCTGCGGCGAGACATTTGTGAAAATTAGGGTTTGTAGTTGTGAGGATTTGAAATTGAGGACTATTGACACGGCGGTCAAATGCTAGACCTAATTCCTTCGGAGTGTGTAATGTGACAAGGCATATTGAGGTGACTGAACCATGCAAGCAAAAAAAAAAAAAATAGGACAGAAGTTAAAACCATGCAAACAGAAATTTAAAGGCAGAAACTCAAAGCGCGATTATTGGTTCGCGAGGTTACATATGAGAAGCAGTTACAATATAGTAATAAAATGAGATAAGTAATGGCGAATGTAATGAGCTGCAAAATGAACAAATGGCGTTAGTGGGCAGAGTTAGGCGGTGATCAAATGAGTTAAGAAAAAAAAAAGATGCAAATTTGAGATTTTATTATTGCTTTATTTAAAAAATAATAATAATTAAATGTTAACTTGCAAAAGAAATTTAATTAAAAAAATTTACTTTTATATTTTTTAAAAAATAGTTTTTCATTTATATTTACAAGAGTGTTAATTTTTAAAAAAAAATTTATTTTATTTTTAAAAAAAAAGGTTTTTTTTTTTATTATAAAAAAAAAAGTCTTAGAGTTTTTATTTATTTTAAAAACAGTTTTTTTTTTTATTTCCAAAAGAAAGGGTTTTTTTTTTTTTTAAAAACAATTTTTAATTATAAAACAATTAAAAAAACAATTAAAACAAATAATTTAAAAAAACAAAATAAAAAAACATAAAGGGGTTGGGCCGGTCATCACACCCGGACCCAACCCGGTTAGTGTTTAAACAAAAGAAACATTTAGGGTTCTGGGAACCCTAATGTTATCGCGGCGCCGCTTCACTTTCTTCTCTATCTCTCGCGACCGTTCTTCTCCTCTCTCGATTCTCCTTTCTCTATTCTCTCATCCATCGATCGTTTGCCTCTGTTTCTTCCTGAAAAACCAACACAAGAAAGATCAAAAAAATTTCTCACCCTTTAGCTAGGGTTTCGAGCGGTCTGTTACGATAATGGCCGATAGTTGTTGATTGCTGCGAGGGCGATGATGATATTGCGAATCTGAGCCTCGATGGTTGTTTGCCCGCCGTTTAAATGGAACGGTGTTGGTGGACTTCCCCCTGAGTATTGTTGATCGCGCTTGGTGGTTCTTGGAGCGATGAAGACGATTGCTTCGTCTGAGCTCGCACCGTTTAGGGTTTTTGCATGTGGATTCTTCGCCGCTTCTAGTACTCTCCGTCTAGGTTTTTTTCACAGGTGAAATTGTTCCCCTTTTTATAGTTTCGATTTCATCTTTTTGGGCCTTTAATCCGTGTTGGATTTGTGCTATTTTTGGCTGAGATTAGATTTCGTGTTGATTTTTGATGATTCGATTTAATTTGTTAGCATCTGTTTCTGATACAATCTGATACTGATTCGAAACTTTCCATTTTGTTGACAGATATGATTTAGATTTCGTTTGGTATGATTCTGATATCTGATTGAACTTTGTTAGGATCTGATTGAAACATTTTTTCTCTGATTTGGAATGGATATCAAATCAAAATCTCTTTCTATTGTTTTTCTGATATGGCTTGGAATCGTGGCCTTGATCTTCTTTTCCCTTCTGTTACAGATTGAATTATGGGCTCGTTTTGGATATCCACATGGTTTTGATCTTCACGACTTTTCTTCTTCTTTTTTCAGGATCAGTACATGCGCTCTGGTTGAGTTAAATGCCGCTGAGAATGGTATACGGCGATGATGATGGTATTCTGAGCCGCGACGACCGATATGGACTGCTATGGTCTTGTGCATTGCTATGTTTATGTTTGCTTATCCTTGCCGGTACAATTCGTGTCATGACTTTATGCTGTCTGCATTCTGAACTGATATGAACTTCGACTCTTCTGCGCAGTTTTGGCAGGTTGCTCTGATTGAATTGGTGATGATGATTCGGGCTATGATGTGTGATGAACTGAGCCTTAAGCTTCTGTGGTTCGATTTTCCTACGCGACCCTGGAATTACCGTGACTGATATGAAATGGTTCTGCTGTTTGAACTTGTCCTAGATTAAGCTGTTTTTTCTACTGCTTTCTTCTGGTATGATCTTGCGCATTCACTGGTTCCTTGTGTGATTTGGTGATTTCATTTTTGATGCCCTGTTTGGTCATTGATTTTTCCGATGCTGATTGTTTTTATTTTCCTGATACGCGGATTCTGCTTTGTGGTCTTGATTCATGACATATTACTGAACTGCACCATACTTCTGGTTTTTTCTGCCGAACCTGTTCTTGAATTAATTGCTGCTACACTTTTCTTTAGGTCCTGTTGGGAACTTTCTGTTATGACAGATTTGTAGGATATTTCTTCTGGCTCTTTGCGCATGAACTTGCCTTCTGATACATTGTTTTGATGCAGTTTAGTTTGTATTTGGTGTTCTGATGATGCTTATGTTTTTTCAGATATTGGAAGTTTTGAAATCAAAGTGACTCAGACCTGCCGGCATCCGGGTCTGAATCAAAACTTGCCTATGTTGCCTTATTCTCGTATCAGTCTGGAAATCCAATCGCGGCAAAACGAATCAGCCCCACTTCTTTTATTTTCACTCTTTCTCGGCTGTCCCGTATGATAAGAACAATTATAACCACCTGATCTGATGCCCATGGCACGGATCGGTAATGGGAGTAGGATGCGGCTTCGGTTGTGCCCTCCCGACACTCGATGATGACAATTGTTCTGAGAGTGTCGAATGACCTCTAACACTTTCCTTTTTCTTCTGTTTTGTTTTCTTTGGCTCTTTTCAGGTAATCGGAGCTTCATGAAGGACTCAAAGGAGGAAGATTATGAAGAACACTTAGAAGCTTAGGACTTAGAACTTTTTTAGAATAGATAGCCAATGTAATGAATCTTTTTGTAAACCAGTGGGTATAAAGTTCAAAATTATTTATCCATTTCCATTGTAAACTAAATATTTATGAAATAAAGTTCAAAAATATTTATTCACTTCTTATTTGTAAATAATAATTCGAAAATTATTTAAATTCACTCCTTAGATGTAAATTGCAAATACTTATGAATAAAGCTTCAAAAATATTTAAACTCACCTCTCAGTTGTAAATTATAAATATTCACGAATGTTATTCACAAATATCTAAACTCATTTCCCTTTTTGTATTGGACAATATTATGAATGAGATCCATTCTCTTTATATTAATTGACTGCTTACCGTAACCGGATTAAATCTGACCAAAACTCAAACTGAGTTCCTGCTTTCCAAATAACCTTAGCAGTATCTGCTTCCTCTCAGGAATACTGTCCCACTTGTCTCAAAATTACAGACTCCACGTGAAATGACCAAAATGCCCCTGTGGTAATTCCTGAAATAAAACGCACTCATATGATTGGTTAGTGATTAATGGATGCAAAATGAAATGCTATGTGAAATGAACTGACTAAATGTAAGGGTAAAATTTGGGGTATTACAGTATGATCTTAGGTGGACGCAGGGGAAAGTGGTGCCCTTGTACTTTTCAAAGTCGGGTACCTTGAACTTGGGAGGCACCTTGAAATCAGCAATCAGTCCCAACTTGGACATATCAACACCCATGGTGTTCTGGTTCTCGAAATTCCTCATCTTGTCCTCGAGTTCCTTAAACCTTAGCCGTGCTTCAGCAGTCAGCTCTCCCTCAGCACCTTTCTGTGAGAATACATCGTCTTGACGGTCTTCTAACCATGGCTGAGGCCCATACAGATTTCCAACACCTGTGTTGCCGTTGCCCAGCCCAACATTGACATTAGCTTCGAAATTCCCATTACCGATGCCAGTCGTATTACCGTTGAGTCCCATGTTAGCTATCACATTGCCATTGGCACTGCCATTCCCCCCGGTCACGAGGACACCATTCTGAGGAGTTTCAACAGGTGGAGGAGTTGGCACAGTGCCACCATGGAGTACCCCATTGCTGTCGACCCTTGAAATCAGAGGCTGAACCAAGGTTCTGAGCTGATCCTGGCCGTTGGCGACCGCTTGCATGAGCTCCATGAAGCGGTCCATCCTTTCTCGGAGTTCTTGAACGTCAGTTTGCATTTGCTCCATAACTCTGGCTTGATTTGCTCTGGTCGGATAGCGGTGGATAGGTCTCTGATCAATCCTGGAACAACCTGAAACAACCTGTATACACAAAAGGGTAAGGAAAAACGACAAAGTGCTCGTTATGCAAATGCTTCATGCAAATGCAAACGTGTGTTCGTGCGTTAGGGAGATTTCCCCCGATCCTAGTGCCTGAGTGCCAGTGCTGATAATAAGAAGTCTGAGTCCAGTCATGGAAATAACATCTCATATATATATAAAGAAAGCCCATCAAGGCGGTACACAACGTCACTGCGTACAAGCAGAATCAATAGCATGACCTCAACCAACAAGCTTGGTGATGGTCAGCATACAACAACGATCAAAACAAAAGGATTATAAATAGTCAAGCACGGCCACGGGCGTGAAACTCTTCTAACAACCCCTTCGTTTCTAGATGACCAGGCCGAGTGAGCAACCCCTCGACGAGTAACTCTCTCTGCATTATGGTGTACTGAAGACCTTCAACTGAGTCTTCCCATGCTCCTTCGCCGAAACAATCTTCTAACTTCCGCTTCTTGGATTCAAATGTCAGTTTGCGCTCCTTCAGGTTAGCAAGAGCCTTGTTGAGCTGGCCTTCAGCTGCATATCTGCGAGCGGTTTCTTCATCAAACCTCTTCTCACTAGCCTTCACCTGGGCTTTCAACTTGGAGATCTGTTGCTTCAGCTTATCCTCCCGTTCTTTCCCGTTGGCTAGGGTGGCCTTCCAATGCTGATTAAACTTGGATATTCTCTGATACGCTTCATCCAAGTGTTGCTTCTTAGTGGCCAGTACATTATTGACAGCTTTGAAATCTCGACCCATGCGCTCGTGCTCAGCTATCTGCTTAGTCAGATTTGTCCCCAACTGGTTCACCAGCTCGGTCTGCCTCTTGAAGGAATGAACGACTTCACTTCTCTCGCTTCTGAGCTGAGCCAATTCTTTCTCCAATTCTTGATTTGCCTGCTTCAGCTCATCTCTCTCAGCTAACACCTGATTATACTGCTGAATAGGCACGGTGGTAGGCTCTTCAATCATTGGAGGGCTTTCTGGCTTGGCAGGTGGAAACGGCATCCCTATAGCATCTGCTCTGGCTCTGATCCAAGTCACATATGGAGCGTAGGCCTGGCTATTACTTTTCCCCAGCAATGGTTTTCCCCGCTTACTGATACCATTCCAAGCGTGCTGAAGCTTAGATAACCTATCCCCCTCTAGAAGACCAGTGAAGTACAGAGATTCCTGCACCTCTTCATCCTTCGGCGGAGCTCTCAAAGCATAAGCAAATTGTCGGACCCGCAGAAATGGATTATAGTTTATACAGCCCTTCCTGCCTATCAAAGGCACATTCGGAAACCCCTGGCAGATGAAGATGATCTCGGTACCCAATCTATCTCTGTCAAACCAGTCAATATCCTCCGCTGACAGACTCATCAAACGCTCAGACCACTCAGCTGTGGCTGCAGACGAAGCAAAGGGACCCTTCTTAGGCAGGTGACTATCAAACCATCTATAGAGCAGGGGTACACAGCACGAGACATTCTTGCCCCTTCTGTTCTCGTTTTTGTAGTGGACGGAATGGTAAACATCTCCTATCAAGGTAGGGACTGGATTCCCTGAAGCAAAGATGTGGAAGGCGTCGAAGTCTACAAAGTCCGACATATTGGGGAACAGAATGATGCCATATATGCACAGAGCAAGGATGGCGTTGAACACGACCCAACATCCGTCTTTGGCGCACTGCTGAGCCTTTCCCACTAAGAACTGCAAGGAGAAACCGGGAACCTTGTTCCAACTAGACAAGATCAACTCTGAGGCATCCAGATGAAGTGAGGGAGCTAGACTAGCCAGATCAGGCTCAGCATCCATATGGACAAAAGGCATCTGACTCTTGATAGGCACACCTAACAGATCAACATACTCCTCTAGTGTGGGTGCGAGAACAAAATCCTGGAAAGTAAAGCATCTCAATGGAGGATCGTAGAACTGCAGCAGGGCGTGCAACCCATTCAACTCAAACACAGAGGGTTTACGAACCAAACTGAGCAGTTTACTGTAAGACTTTCTGAATTCATCTCTCACAGAATCATCTGCTAAAGCAATCAAACCATTCAGCTGAATAACATCGGGAGTAGGGAGCTTGTAAGCCACGGTCTTCCTCAGAGAACCCATAATAGCACAATAGAAGGCAAGAAATCCTGAATCGGGGGAAACGGTACCTGCAACACAGACACACGTTAATGAAATGCAAATGAATATGCAAAGCGATGTAAAATGCAATCATGCAGCAGGAGATCAAGGCAACTATGCTGCGAAGATTCTGTATCAACAAAACCATAATGCTGCTCTATCAAGAACAACCACTATCTCTGATAAGAAGAAAACCCAGATATCAGACCATAAATCTGCTCTGTCACGAACAAACACATATCTGATAGTAAGGACCTCTGTCACGGGACCATAAATATGCTCTGTCAAGAACACATCTCTGAAAATAAGGACATCTGATAAAGGACCATAAATCTGCTCTGTCAAGAACACATCTCTGCAAATAAGGGCCTCTGATAAAGGACCATAACTCTGCTCTGTCAAGAACAAATGTACATCCGATGATGAGAACCTCTGATACCAACAAAACTGATTCACTATCAAGAAAACTAGGTAATCTGAAGGTTAAGGTCTCCTGCAACAAACCCAACCCTGCTCACAGGTATGGACCTATACTGACACAAGTTCGGCATCCTATGCGGACATCAGCGTCACAGACATTCAAGAGGGGTGATACGATACCCAGAAGGTGTGGCATCACTGTCTCCTGAAGCGGCCTCACTCAGCTGAATTCCAAATGATCGGTCCCCAGAGTCGACAATCTTCCAAACCAACAACCCCCTCAACCCAAAGGGTTGAAAAATAAGTCAACCAGGAGAACCTCGTCTGAGCGTGGATTTCATGACACACTAGTGCCTGCAAAGCAAGCACGCGCCCACTAATTTCCACAACTAATGCTAGGTACACTCAAGCCTGGGTCTGGCTTCTCACTCATCAGAATGCCCCTCCCACAACAGCACAGATAATCATATCATACTGAAAATAAAATGTGATAAACAAACACAACCCAACAAGTAATCATACAAGCGCTAGGATTGACTCTCGCAGGGGACGTTGGATCCCCAAACTGACTCGCATAAGGGACGTTGGATCCCAGGAAACTATCAAATCCCCAGCAGAGTCGCCAGTTGTCGCTTCCGCGAAAATAAGGTGCCGGAAAAATAGAAGAGTCGCCACCTTTCGTTATTTATCCCTCAGACCGGGAAAGGAAACGATCGAAAAAACCTGACGAAAAGGTATAAGACAAGGTCGTCGCAACCATTGTTTGGGTTCAGGAGTCGGTTACGCAAGGGGAAGGTATTAGCACCCCTCACGTCCATCGTACTCAATGGGATCCACGCTTGTTGTGTTTACTGGACGGGTTGGTTGTATCTATCTACCTATCAAGGCTGGTTTAAAAAGGAAAGAAAATGACTCGGCAAAGCGTCAGTATTGTGCCTACATACTCTCAACAGGTATGAGAGATCAGAGCTTACGTAGTTCGGGATAATACGGATTACGGGGATTCAAATTCATCTATTTTATCGAGTAGGGTTAACAAACAGTTCCAACAGTTGGATGTACGCAGCTCGACCCTTGGAGACTTATGCGTTACCGTTTGCGGTAGAACTGGGAGTTAACGACACTCTTTTCTTCAGAAAAGCTTCTTTTGAATTATGGGCCCACGGGGAAAAAAGGTTTGAAGTTTGTTTTCTGTCTTTTACGGAAGAACTGTTTTTTATGGATGTTTGCAACTAATATCGCACTAGAGACTATAACCAGAGAGTGAATGTGTCACATGTCACCCAAAGGGTGCCATACTAAACATCCAGACTGTTGAAAAGAAACTCTCCAACAATCCTTTCTCAGATAGCTTAAGGCTCGTAACGTACGACATCAGCTAACCTTTATTACTGTATTTTACCATTATTTTGAGATGAGAAGAGAGAACAGGCTCAACTAAGGGGAGACTATCAAGTCCTATTGTTGTCATGCCAAGGATTCATCCTATGGTTGAAGTTTGAAACAGGGAACTCCTTGAAGTTATCATGCACAGGTTTCAATCTAAAGTTCTAATCATCATTTCCTTATCAAAGGAAATGAGATTCCTAGGGGATCATATCAATGATAAACAGAAACAGATAAAGCTTCAGCTTAAACAGTAAACAGTAAACGATTGTAAAATGCATGCAATGCAAGTGAGGGAGGAAATGTGTGTGGGGCATCAGCCTCCACAAGCTCATCTCAACCTCAAGCCAGATATGAATAATTGCAATCATACAGAGGAATAGCATGCTATCAAGCAAACACAATAACTGCAATCATACAGAAGAAAAAACATGCTATCAAGCAAAACACAAACCACATAGGCAAGGGAGCTGGGCTCTACCGAATACCCGCAAGCAAAGCCATACAGTAAAAATAAAAGCAGAGGGAGCAACTCAACCTCTAGTGCAATCATGCTCCTAGATTAAGTCAATCTAAACATGAACTTATTCTAATGCATCAAGCAAATCAAACAAGTCACATCAATACAGTTGCACAAAAAGCAAACAGACAAGAGAAGAAAACATATCAACCACTCCTACAACTTCTCAGCAAAGCTCCTCTGACAGCAGTCCAGTCTTCAGACTTCAACCACCCTTCAAGACTAACATCTTCAATAGCAATTATCAACTTGCTTCTTTAAGCTTCTAACACATCAAACATAAGTATCAACTTATTCCCTCTTCTCCAAGCCTCAGCTCTTCAGTCAATTCCACCTTCAGGATCCAACCCTAATATCAAGTATCAACTTGTTCCTTCAGGGACTTAATGCATTAACATAAGTATCAACTTATCCTTTATTTCTCAAGCCTCAGCTCTTCACTCAATCTCACTTTGATCTTCTTCACAAGTGTCAACTTGGTCTTCAAGCTTCAGCTCTATCTTCTTTACAAGTATCAACTTGTTCCTCTTCATCTACAAGCTTCAGCCTCTCAGAATAATCTTCAAACACAAAGAAATATCAACTTCATCCTTCAATCTTCTGACAAGGACTCCATCCTCTAACAAAGGAGAAAGATGCATCCATCAAGAGTAAAGTTTGGATGATTGGTAGCAGAGTGAGGACCAAAGGTCACCACTAAGCATCCTATCATCAGAGAAAGGGACCCTCAAAGGTTCTACCAACTTGTAAAGAGCCACACATCCTACCAAAGGAGGGATGAGGCCTTTACAAGGGGACCTTACATCATAGGGAAGAATGGAAGTGATCAACATCTTCCATGTTTATGAAGGAAGGGAATCTATCTAGAAGCTCTGCCTACAAAACCCTAATCTTAACCTAATCAACACTACACCAAAAGAAGGGAAGATCTTCACATCCAAACCTCTTCAAGCAATCCAATGCATCTTCAACTTGTCTTCAACATCATCCAAGAACAAGAGAGATAAAACCCTAATCTAAGGGAACTAAAGAAGTTGATCTAGTTGAATTAGTGCCTCAGAATCATCTAAAACTAGCACCTAAACTAAAATCAAACAAAAATAGTAAACTACCTTGAAAATTCCTACAAAAATTCCTAAGGGATCCTAATTCAATCATGAACCTACCCTACAAAAATCAGAGGTTGAATCATCCACCAAGTTCTAAAAATAAAACCTAAATCACAAAGTATCAACCATAAACCCTAAAAATGGAGCTCTTAAAGGTTTCAACCTAAACTACCACTTATATTCATCACAAAAATGTGAGAAAACTCTATGGGGAGCATGCATATCTATACTAACTACTCACAAAAAATCAAGGCCAAAATCATCATCACATGATCAAACCAAATTCAACAAAATCAACCATCAAGCATGATTATTTTAATATCAATTAAAATGTAAAAATTCCCATAAAATCATAAAATGCATGAAATAATAATATACTTTATCTAAAAAATACTAGATCCTATCATGAATCCAATGCAAAAAGAATGGGATTAATTGCATCATTTTTCCATTTTTTATGAATTAATCATTAACCATGCATAAAATGAAAAATATAATGAAAATCCAAATAAAATAAACAAATGCGTGGTGCAGGTAGTAAAAGAATTCAGTTCATTTTTAGGATTGGGCCATAAGGGGGGTGCAGGTATCAAATATGACTTAACCCAAAACCACAACTGATTAATGAAACGTTGCGTTTCATTTAACTCAGGGCTCTTCACCAATTTCATGCACGCGTGGCCGTTGGATGGAGTCTTTGGTCCAAGTCAAACCACAATCTGATGGCTATCAAGTCATCTTCCCCAATTTAAACTTCTGAAACTCAGGCCACCTGCGCCCCCAAAGTCACCGCCGGTGACGTTCTCCGGTCATCACCCTCAATCCTAACTCTCTCCACAGGCCTCCACTCCAAGAGGTCTCTACATGAATCTTACCCCAATTTTCTTCACGAATCCATTCATGCCCTTAATTCACTCTGAAACCTCAAGATTCGCAAGAACAAAATCTCACCTGAAAATGGTAACAACCCTAATTGGTCACTAACTCTCAAATTAATGATCCATAAACCTTCCTACATCAATCCACAATGCATCTAACATCCTAATTCCTTTTAATTCTAACTAATTCAAGCTGGAGATGGAAAGTTACTAACCTGAGAATTTCGTGTGCACAGAAGTAGTAAACCTTCAAATCAAGCTCTCCAATGCTCCAGACTTCTTCAGTGAATCAATTCCAAGCTTCTGTATGCAACCAACTTGATTGAAACGGCTTCAATCCTTGGATTCACTTCTGAGTTGCAGATGAAAAAAATATGAGATCAAGAACACCAATCAGCCACGAATTTGCCTTGATTATGATCTGGAATCATTCACTATCCTCCATGGAAGAGATTGCAATCAAGAAAATGGATGGAAAGTGAATGGAAATGTGTAACCGAATTCAGTTGCAAGCAATGAGTTTTCAATCTCAATCTCTACTCTCTCCTTCAATCATCACCAACCCTTCATCTGAACCTCTTCTACATCATATATAGGCCATGTATGGATGATCTAGAGAGCTCTAGATCCTTCTAATGAGAAATTCAATTTCTCATGTCATGAAGATTTCAATCTCATGCCATGGTATGCACAATTCTGCTAGCAGCTTGAAATCACCCTCATTCCCTTCCAATTTCTCTCCTAATGATATTTTGTATGAGTTTGGATTGAAAGAAGCCTTGGTCATGCCTTGAGTTTTGGTTTGGCAAATGTTACTTAAGATGTAAGTAACTACTTTTCAAAGCAAGTCCACAAATTAAACTTCAATTCAAAATTGTGGCAAAACCAATGTTCTTAAAATGTGTTTTAGAATCAAAATGACGTATTACATGCCTTGGTTTGGACATGTAGATCAAAAATATCAATTTCCAACTTTGGTTCATTTGAAAATCATCCTTATTTTAGGTCATTTTTGCAACTTTGAGCTACAAGCAATTCCAACCTCTCATGACCTCTTGGTTAGCCTTAAAACACGCGTGCACATGCCTGCCAGCCCGCCCACACGCGCACGCACGCACACCCCCCATGCACGTACCCACGCACCCACGCTCGCACGCACTCACGCACCCACGCACGCACGCAGGCACACTCACACACACACACGAGTGCGCGCACATACAAACACTCACACACAACACATACACCCACTTAAACAAACGCGCGCGCAAGTACTCACACACACACGCACATCAACAAACACGCGCGCACACATGCACACGCTCACGCACCCGCACACACACACACATACACACACGTGCGCGCACACAAACACACCCACACACCCACACGCACTCGCACACATACCGCACTGGCACACACACGCACACGCACACATGTGCGCACACACGCACGCGCGCACGCACGCACTCGCGGACACACCACACACATACGCACACGCACACACTCACGCGCGCAAGCACGCACAGACAAGCAGACATACACACACACACCCACATACACGCACGCACAAACACGCGCACGCGCACACACACATACACCCACCCACGCGCAAACACACACACACACACACACGCACGCACACACATCCACACATACACTTACGCACACGCACACGCACGCGCGCGTACACGCTTACACCCGCGCACACACAAACACAAACAAACGCGCGTGACTACGCACATAAACAAACACGCACACACACACACACACACACGCACACAGACACATACACACGCACACACGCACACACACACAAAAACACGTGCGCACACACACGAACGCGCACACACACGCACACGCACACACACACACACACACACACACACACACACACACACACATACACACACACACACACCCGCCCACTCACACACCCACGTAGGCATACACACACACACAAACAAGCGCGCGCACACTTACACTCACACAAAAAACACATACACACTCAAAAACAAACACGCGCGCATGCACCCATACACCCGCACACACATACGCACATAAACAAACGCGCATGCACACACACGCGCGCGCAAGCACGCATTTGCATGCACACACACACACATACAAACACACACACACACAACCACATACGCACGCACATAAACAGACGCGTACGCACACACACATAAACACACACGCACGAACGCACAAACACACACACACACACACACACACACACACACGCACGCACGCACACACACACAAATACACAAACACTCTCACACACACACAACCACGCACACACACGCATGCAAGCACACACACGTATCCATGCGCCCACGCTCACACACAAAAACAAACGCGCGTGAACACACACATAAACAAACGCGTGCGCATGCACTCATAGACACACGCACATAAACAAACACGCGGCACACACACACACACACACGCACTCACGCATACACACCCACCCACCCACCCACTCATGCACGCACACACGCACGCACACGCACGCACATACACACACACCCACCCACCCACGGACACACACACGCAAACACACATGCGCGTACTAACACACACGCATACACACACACACACACACAAACAAACGCACGTGCACACAGATACAAAAGCAAACGCGCGCACATGCACTCACACACACACAAACAAACGCGCGTGCACGCACACAAATAAACAAACTTGCGCGCATGCATTCACAATCGCACGCACATAAACAAACGCGCGCACAAACACACACGCGCACGCATGCGTGCACCCACGCACACACCCACGCACGCACGCGCACAAACACACACACCCACACACTCACACATGTACCCACACTCGCGCACACATACCCACGCACTCACTCACGCACGCACACACACACACACACACACACACACACACCCCACACACACACACTAGCACGCACGCACGCACTCAAACACACGCACGCACGTACGCAAACGCACACGTGCACGCACGCACGCACACACACACACACACACGAACAACCACACACGCGCATGCACGCACGCTCTCACTCACACACACACACCCATGCACGCACGCACGCACACACACGCACACACATACAGACACACACACACACACATCCATGCACACACACATGCACGCATTAACACACCCACACACACACCACACTCGCATGCACGCACACGCACTCACGCATGCACAATCACACGCGCATGGACGCACACACCTGTGCACCTATATACAAACAAACGCGCGTGCACACACACACACATACATAAACAAACGCGCGTGCATGCACTCACACACACACACACACATAAACAAGCGCGCGCGCATGCACTTACAGACAGACACACATAAACAAACGCGCGCGCATGCATTCGCAGACACACCCACATAGACCAACCCGCACACGCCCGCCCGCCCGTGCACCCACGCACACGCACACAACCATGAACAGGCACGCACGCACGCACGCACACGCCAACCCACCTTCCCGCCCACGCACTCACGCATGCACGCCCTCCCGCACTCCCACGCACGCACGCACACGCCAGCCCACCTTCCCGCCCTCCCACCCACGCACACACAAACACATACACACGCACAAAAAATGCGCGCACACACAGACAAAAACAAACGCGCGCGCATGCACTTACACGCACACACACATAAACAAATGCGCGCGCACACACACGCACACGCGCAAGCATGCACACACACAGATGTGCACGTACACACGCACGCACGCACACACACACACACACAAATACACAAACACTCTCACGCACACACACAAATACACAAACACTCACACACACAACCACGCACGCACGCATGCTCTTACGCACACGCACACACAAACCAACCCGAACACGCCCCCCCCCCCCCCCCCCCCCCCCCCCGCCCATGCACCCACGCACACGCACGCACCCTTGCACAGGCACGCTCGCACGCGCACGCCAGCCATCCCTCCCGCCCACGCACTCACGCATGCACGCCCTCCCGCCCTCCCACCCACGCACACGCACGCACACATACACAAACACACACACACACACAAAATACGTGCAAACACACACACAAAAACAAACGCGCGCGCATGCACTTACACGCACACGCACATAAACAAACGTGCGTACACACAAACGCGCAAGCACGCACGCACACAGACGCGCACGTACACACACGAACACACACGCACGCACACACATACACACACACCCATGTACACGCACGCACGCACGCACACAAATACACAAACACACACGCATGTACGCACGCACACACACACACCCGCGCACGCACGCAAACACACACACACATCCACACACGCGCACGCACGCACACACGTGCACACGCCAACACGCACACACACTCACCCACCCACCCACGCACACACAAACAAACGTGCGTGCACACATACATAAACAAACGCGCGCGCATGCACTCACAGACACACACACATAAACAAACGCACGCGCACACACAATTGCGCGCACGCACGCTCTCACGTATACGCACAAACACACATGCACCCACCCACCCACGCACTCCTGCCCGCTTACGCCAGCCTACCCGCCCGCCCGTGCTCTCGCGCATGCACGCTCTCCCGCCTGCTCTCCCACGCATGCACACACAAACACACACACACACACACACGCACAAAAAAATGTGCGCGCACACACACACAAAAACAAATGCGTGCGCATGCACTTATACACACAAGCACATAAATAAACGCGCGTGCACACACACAGGCGCGCAAGCACGCATATGCACACACACACACACACACACACACACAACCACACACGCACGCACATAAACAGACGCGCACGCGCACAAACAAACACACACACACACCCACACACACGCGCAAGCACGCACGCACACACACACAAGCACACACACATAAACAGACGCACACGCACACGCACACACACACGCATGCACGCATGCAAGCACGCATATGCACGCACAAACACACACATATACACACACAAATACACCCACACACACGCATGTACGCACGCACACACATACACACACACATACACAGACACTCTCACACACACATACAAAAACACTCTCACACACACACACACAACCACGCACACGCACGCACGCAAACACGCACGCACGCATGCTCCCGCGCTCACACACAAAAACAAACGCGCGTGAACACACACATAAACAAATGTGCGCGCATGCGCTCATAGACACACGCACATAAACAAACATGCGGCACACACACACACACACGCACGCACTCACGCACACACACCCACCCACCCACTTACGCATGCACGCATGCACACGCACACATATAAACACACACACACACCCACAGACACACACACGCAAACACACATGCACGCACTAACACACACGCACACACGCACACAAACAAACGCACGTGCACACAGACACAAAAACAAACGCGCGTGCACACACACATATAAAAAAAACGTGCGCGCATGCATTCACATAAGCACGCACATAAACAAACACGCGCACAGACACACACGCGCGCACAAACAAACACTCACGCACGCACGCACACACCCACACACCCACATACACACATACCCACGCACTCACTAACGCACGCACGCACGCACTCACACATACCCACGCACTCACTCACGCACGCACGCACACACACACACACACACACACACACACACCTCACACACACACACACACACACACACTAGCACGCACGCACGCACTCAAACATACACACGCATGTACGCAAACGCACACGTGCACGCGCGCATACACACACATGCACACAAACAAATGCGCGTGCACACACACACACAAACAAACGCACGTGCATGCACTCACACACACACAAACAAATATGCGTGCACATACAGAGATAAACAAACGTGTGCACATGCCCTCACAAACACACACACATAAATAAACGGGCGTACACCAACACACGCGCACACGCTCTTACTTACACACACACACACACGCACGCACGCACGCACGCACGCACGCACGCACGCACGCACACACGCACGCACGCACACACATACACACACACACGCACACTTCCACGCACACACACATGCACGCATTAACACACCCACAGACACACACCCACACACACACACCACACTCCCATGCACGCACACGCACTCACGCATGCATGCACAATCACACGCGCACGGACGCACGCACCTGCACACCCACACAAAAACAAACGCGCGTGCACACAGACACACACACACATAAACAAACGGGCGTGCATGCACTCACACACACGCACACAAACAAATGCGCGTGCACACAAAAACACACACACAATAACAAACGTGCACGCATGCACTTACAAACAGACGCACATAAACAAACGTGTGCGCATGCATTCACAGACAAACACACATAAACAAATGTGCGCGCCCACTCATACGCGCGCACGCTTGCTCTTATACACACGCACAAACAAACCAACCCGCACACGCCCGCCCTCCCATGCACCCACACACACGCATGCACCCATGCACAGGCACGTACGTACGCATGCACGCACAAGCCAGCCCACCCGCCCCCCCACGCACTCACGCATGCACACCCTCTCACCCACGCACACGCACGCACTCACACACAAACACACACACACGCACAAAAAAAATGCGCGCACACACACACAAAAACAAACGCGTGCGCATGTACTTACACGCACACACACACGCGCGCAAGCATGCACACACACAGACGCACACACACACACACACAAACACACACGCATGCACGCACACACACACACGCACACGCACACGCGCACATGCGCACACGCACGCACAAGCACAAATACACAAACACTCTCACATACACACACAACCACGCACGCACGCAAGCATGCACACGCACGCACGCATGCCCCCTCGCTCACACACACAAATAAACGCACGCATATGCACTCATAGAAGCATATAAACAAACATGCGGCACACACACACACACAAACACGCGCGCGCGCACGCCTGCTCTTACACACACGCACACACATGCACATACAGACCAACCCGCACACGCCCGCCCGCCCATGCACCCATGCACAGGCACGCACGCACGCATGCACTAATGCACAAGCACACACACACGCATGCACCCATGCACAGGCACACACAGAAGATGGCACACGCCAGCCCACCCGCCCGCCCACGCACTCACGCATGCACACCCTCCCGCCCTCCCACCCACGCACACACAAACACACACACACGTACACACACAAACATACACACACGCACACACACACATACACACACACACGTACACACACGCACACAAATACACAAACACACACGCACGCGTGCACGCTCACACACACACACAGCTACACACACGTACGCACACACACACGTACACACGCCAACACGCACACACACTCACCCACCCACCCACGCATACACAAACAAACGTGCATGCACACACACATAAACAAACGCGCGCGCATGCCCTCACAGACACACACACATAAACAACCGCACGCACGCACACTCTCACATATACGCAAAAACACACACGCACCCACCCACGCACGCACGCCCGCCCGCCCACGCCAGCCTACCCGCCCGCCCACCCACTCACGCATGCATGCGCTCCCGCCCGCCCTCCCACTGATGCACACGCACGCACGCACACACAAACACACACACGCGCACAAAAAAGTGTGCGCGCACACACATACAAAAACAAATGCGTGCGCATGTACTTATACACGCAAGCACATAAACAAACGCGCGTGCACACACACACGCGCGCGCAAGCACGCATATGCACGCGCACACACACACACACACAACCACACACGCACGCACATAAACAGACGCGCACACACAAACACACACACGCGCGCGCGCAAGCACGCACACAAACACACACGCAAGCACACACACATAAACAGACGCGCACACACGCACCCACACACACACACACACACACACGCAAGCACGCATATGCACACACACACACACACACATACACACGCACAAACACACACACACACACACACACACACGCACGTACACACACACATACACAAACACTCACACACACACACACACAACCACGCACGCACGCAAGAACGCACACGCCCGCGCTCACACACAAAAACAAACGCGCGTGAACACACACATAAACAAACGTGCGCGCATGCACTCATAGACACACGCACATAAACAAACACGCGGCGCACACGCACACACACACACGCACGCACTCACGCACACACACCTACCCACCCACTTACGCATGCACGCACGCACACACACACACACACACACACGCCCATCCACGCAAACACACATGCACGCACTAACACACACGCACACACGCACACAAACAAACACACGTGCACATAGACACAAAAACAAACGCGCGCACAAACACACACGCGCACGCACGCGCCCACAAACACACACCCACCCACGCATGCACACACACACACACTCACACACTCACACATGTACCCACACTCGCGCACACATACCCACGCTCTCACTCGCGCACACATGTACCCACACTCGCGCACACACACCCGCACACCACACACACACACACTAGCACGCACACACGCACTCAAACACATGCACGCACGTACGCAAACGCACACGTGAACGCGCGCACACACACACACGCACACAAACAAACGCGCATGCACACACACACACACATAAACAAACGTGCGTGCATGCACTCACACACACACAAATAAACGTGTGTGCACATACAAAGATAAACAAACGTGTGCACATGCCCTCACAGACACACGCACAAAAATAAATGTGCGCGCGCACACACACCTACCCACGCACGCAAGCACGCACACACACACACATACACACACACACACACATACACGCACACACACATGCACGCATTAACACACCCACAGACAGACACCCACGCACACACACCACACACGCATGCACGCACACGCACTCACGCACGCACCTGCACACCCACACACAAACAAACGCGTGTGCACACAGACACACACACATAAATAAACGCGCGTGCACACTCACACACAAACACACACACACACACGCACAAAAAAACGCGCGCGCACACACACAAAAACAAACGAGTGCGCATGCATTTACACGCACACACACATAAACAAACGCGCGCGCACATACACATGCGCGCAAGCATGCACACACACAGACGCGCACGCACACACACAAACACACACGCACGCACACACACTCACAGACACACACACACACGCACACACACATGCATGCACGCACAAGCACAAATACACAAACATTCTCACATACACACACAACCACGCACGCACGCAACCATGCACACGCACGCGCGCGTGACCCCTCGCTCACACACACAAATAAACGCGCGCGTATGCACTCATAGACACAACACATAAACAAACACGCGGCACACACACACACCCAAACACACGCGCACACACGCTCTTACACACACGCACACACAGAACAACCCGCACACGCCCGCCCGCCCATGCACCCATGCACACACAAGCACCCATGCACATGCACGCACGCACCCATGCACAGGCACACACGCACGCACGCACCCATGCACACGCACACACGCACGCACGCTCACGCCAGCCCACCCGCCCGCCCACGCACTCACGCATGCACACCCTCCCTCCCTCCCACCCACGCAAACACAAACAGACACACACGCACAAAAAAAATCGCCCGCACACAAACTCAAAAACAAACGCGCGCACATGCACTTACACGCACACGCACATAAACAAACGCGCGTGCACACACACGCAAGCACGCACACACACAGACACGCACGTACACACACAAACACACACACACGCACGCGCACACACACACACAAACCAACCCACACACACACAAATACACAAACACTCTCACACACACGCACACATAACCACACACGCAAGCATGCACACGCACAAGCGCATGCCCCCCGCTCACACACACAAACAAACGCGCACGCACGCAAGTATGCACTCTTAGACGCAGCATATAAACAAACACGTGGCACACACACACACAAACACAAACACACAAACACACGCGTGCGCGCACCCGCCCGCACGCTCTTACTCACACGTACACACAGACCAACCCGCACACGCCCGCCCGCCCACGCACACGCACGCACCCATGCACAGGCACGCACACGCCAGCCCACCCTCCCGCCCATGCACTCACGCATGCACGCCCTCTCGCCCTCCCACCCACACACACGCACTCATGCACATATAAACACACACACACACGCACAAAAAAAGCGTGTGCACACACACACAAAAACAAACGCGCGCGCATGCACTTACATGCACACGCACATAAACAAACGCACCCACACACACGCGCGCAAGCACGCACACACACACGCGCGCACGCAAACGCACAAACACACACGCACGCACGCACGCACGCACACACACACATACACCCACGCACACGTACGCACGCACACACACAAATACACAAACACTCACACACACACACACACACTCACACACCCACACACACGCACCCACACTCACGTGCACACACCCACACACTCACTCACACACGCACGCACACACACACACACACACCCATACACCTACACACACATACACACTAGCACGCACTCAAACACACGCACGCACGTACGCAAACGCACACGTGCACGCGCACATGTACACACACACACACGCAAGCACCCACACACACACACACACAAACAAACGCGCGGGCACAGACACACATAAATAAACGTGTGCGCATGCACTCGCGCACACATAAACAAACGTGTGTGCACACACAGATAAACAAACGTGCACGCATGCCCTCACACACACACGCACATAAACAAACGCGCGCGCACACCTACGCACGCGTATGCACCCTCGTACACACACGCACACACCCACCCACCCACGCACGCACGCGCACACACACACACACACACACACACACACACTCACACACGCACCCACACAAATATACACCACACTAGAATGCACGCACGCACACACATACACACGCACGCACTCGCACAAACAAACACACACACACACACGCACACCCACGCACGCACGTACGAATGCAAACGCCCACCCGCCCACGCACTCAGGCACGCACGCTAGGCCACTTTTTTGCCCACCCACGCACACGCACACGCACACACACACACACACACACACATACACACACAAACACACACACAAACAAACAAACAAGCGTGCACACACACATAAATAAACGCGCGCGAATGCACTCTCAAACACACGAACATAAACAAACGCGTACAAACACATACACGCTCGCGCACGCACGCACTTACACGCGCATACACACGCGCACACAGACATAAACACACACACCCACACCCATGCACGCACGCATCCACCCGCACTCACACATACACCACACTCGCATGTACACACACGCCCTCGCGCACGCGCTCACACCCACACGCGCACGCACGCTTGCACCCTCACACATACTCACAAACAAACGCACGTGCACACACACAAACACATAAACAAACGCACACGCGCATACACTCCTACACACACACACACAAACAAACGCGCGTGCACACACACACAAATAAACAAACGCGCGCGCATGCACTCACAGACACACGCACAAAAACAAACGTGCGCGCCCACACACACACACGCACACACTCACACACACGCACATACACACACACACACACCGACCAACCCGCACACGCCCGCCCAGCCACGGACCCAAGCACCCATGCACAGGCACGCACGCACCCACACACATACACACACACACGCACCCGCACACACACACACACAAATAAACGCGCGTGCACACACGCAAATCAAAAAACGTGCGCGCATGCACACACCGACACACGCACATAAACAAACGCGCGCGCACACCCACACACGCCCCCCCCCCCCCAACACACACACACACACGCTCGCACGCACACCCCCACACACACACACACCCACACACCCACACACGCACGCACGCACACACACATACACCCACGCACGCAAGCACGTACGCACGCACACACACACATACATACACACACAAACACACAGACACGCGCACACGCATGCACAGACGCACGCAAGCACACACACACACGCACGCAGGCACGTAAGCGCACACGTACGCATGCACGCACACACACGCACGCACACAAGCACACACACGCACACTCACCCACCCACCCACGCACACATTCATGAGCGCGCACACACACACACACACATAGATAAACGCACGTGCACACACATACATAAACAAACGCGCTCGCATGCACACACACACACACAAACGAACGTGCGTGCACACACACATAAACAAACACGCGTGCATGCACTTACAGACACACACAAACACCCACGCACGCACGCAGGCACACGCCAGCCCACCCGTCCGCCCACGCACTCACGCATGCATGCCCTCCCGCCCGCCTGCCTACTTATGGACACGCACTCACACACACACAAACACACACACATGCACAAACAAATGCGCATGCACACATACACAAAAACAAATGCGCATGCAGACACACGCATGCACGCACGCTCAAACACACACAGACACGCGCACGCACACGCACACACACACACACATAAACAAACGCGCGCGCATGCGTTCACTGGCACACAAACATAAACAAAACGCGCGCGTACGCACACACGCGTGCACAAACGCACCCATACGCGCACACACTCTATCACACACACACACACACACACACACACACACACACACACACACACACACACACACACACACACACACACGCCCCCGCCCGCCCACGCATGCAAGCCCGCCCATTCGCCCACGCACACAAGCACGCAGGCACACACACACCATACCATACTCGCACGCACGCACTCACGCACCCACGCACCCACGCACATACACACGCACACACGCACCGGCACACACACACACACACACACACACAAATCACACGCGCATGCAGTCTCACACACACACACAAACAAACATGCGCGCACACACACATACACATAAACAAACGTGCGCGCATGCCCTCATAGATACACGCACATAAGCAAACAGCGCACACAAACACACGCGCGCTCGCGAGCATTCACACTCACACAAACACACACAAACACATCCACACACGCACGTGCCCCCTCCCCCCCCCCCCCCTAGCACGCACGCGCGCACGCACAACAGCCCACACACGTACTCACGCGCCCACACACACACGCAGACACACGCACACACAAACGAGCGCGCGCACACACAAAGCACATATACACACATAAACAAATGTGCGCGCATGCACTCACACACACGCACATAAACAAACGCACGCAAACGTACACACACGCTCACGCACCCGCGCACACACTCACAAATACACGCGCTCCCGCGCACGCACAC